>CAIGRO010163353.1:0-30655 GCA_903798355.1 Fraxinus baroniana | reverse complement strand
CCTGATTTTTGAATTCTAAACTTTATAGCCCTGATTTTTTACAATTTCTCAAGATGAAATGTCTTCTAGTTGGGCTTGGTTGTTGGGTTGCAGCGAAATTTGTTGTGGGCTCTTATTTAATAAAATAATTCATATGGGGCCTCTTATTGTCGATTTTTATGCTGCAAGCACAGATATTGATAAGTAATAAAGTTAAAGTGAATCCAAGGCTCGATCCCACGAGAAATAAGTATATAGCATAGAATGTAAAATCACAAATATATGGATGAAGTGATAATGTTAACAACCTAAACTAACTAATCTAACTATGTGATAGGAAGTGTGTATGATTAATTGATTAGTCAATAAAATACTATGATCCCGTATCCCCTACAATCTACATTCATACCCCTTAATATTAATTCCAAATTTTGACAACAATTATTTGATGTGAACATCAATGTTCCTATTATGTTTAATGGTCCACCCAGAGTTCAATCGAACTTACTCTCACACACGCAATTGTCAATATTTCTATCCTGAATTCTCAAATATCCAAAGATGCATTAAAAACATAAGAATATCAATTGGATCAGGCAAGATTTATACATTATTCTTAACGTCTACTTAACCTTAAAATGAAATTATCACATGATATCTTCCTTATTCCTTCTTTGAACGTTAATAAAAATCATGCAAATGTTCAATTAGTGATAAATTATTGAAAGCACTAAAAGCATACAAACATTCAACACTAAATAATAGTCTTAATTAATATCAAAATATAGGGTACAATGTTATCCTAATATTTAAATAACTAGCCAAAGGTCAATAATTACAAGAATAATATGAATAAATACTAACATCATTCGAAAATTAGGATTTGAGAAATAAGATAGAAAGTGATCTTGAATTTTACATTGTTACAATAATTCTTGATTTCTCTCATTTGATCTTCTTGTTTAATAATCTCATGCAATAATTGTTTTAAAGATATAGATAAGTGTCTTGCAATATTAGCTTCTTCAAAACTTGAATAAATCTGTCAATTCCTCTCCAATCAGCTCTCTTAATTATACAGAATTTATGTATTTGAGCCTCTAATTTCCTCTCTAGCTTCCTCCTTCATGGCATCCTTTGTTTGTAGATGAATATATGTTTATAGGATAAGATTTAGGTAAAAAAAAAATGTGCCCTAGAAGGTTTCGATGAAGTGTTTGAATCAAAAAGCAAAGAAAATAATATGATCGGGAACAAACTATGTAATCACAAGAGTACAGGGACTATGATCGCACAGTTTATAAACATCAGGGATTGCTGCAGCAACAGTACTTGCAATCGCAAAACTTGGGGATTGCAATTGCATTCCCTGCTTTTCTCGCTATTACAGTTTGATCCTCAGATTTCCTTTTTTGTTCAGTCTGCATCATTTATTATTTGAATCTCTGTCATTCATCTTTAATTCATTATAAATTGGTTCACAACATTCCTCAATCATTCAAAATCAATTCGATTACAAATTTCAAAAGTGTGCAATTAAGCCCTTGTTTGATGGCTATTATAAAGAGAAATTGGAGAAAATTAATGTTTTGAAAAGTTATTTCGTAGAATATGTGGTTAAAAGTAGCAAAAAAGTTTTGAGTCTACATGCAGAATATTTTATTGTATAAATGTAATTAAAAATAAATATGAGAAATAAAGAATTTTAATTTAAAGAGAGTCATATTTATTTAGATCTCAAAACTCGTAAATCACTTATTGCTTCCATCAAATCTTTCAATTGATTAATTGCAACCCCGCTGATCATATATTGATCCAAATGAACTATAATTTCACCTTTTTCTTGCCAATTGCATCCAACTCGATTTACATACAATAACATATTTACACATAAAGTAAGTATAATCCACTCAATTAAGTAAAAAAAATCATAAATTATCACCTTTACTCAATAGTTTTTCATGTTCTACCAGATTGATTTCAAGAATTAATTTTTAAATAATTCAAATTCGGGACCGTATCTATCGTTTCCATTATCGGAAGGGAGTCGTTATCGCTAATTCAAACGCAATCCAATTCTCTCTCTATCTATTCACCTACTGATGTTACTATTACGCAGCGGCGGATCCAGCACCTGGCCAGCCCCTGCGGCCACTCGTGTTGGATCTGTCGGGAGCTTCAGGTCGCCTCTCGCCTTCCGTCGGGAACTGGGAAGAAATGAAGAAGACACGGCTACGCTTGCTTAGAATGGGTGGCCGTTGGGCTTGCAAATATTTTTTGAAAAAGGCCCAATTAATGGGCCCAATCCATGGTTATTGGTCCACCGGATGAATGGATATATGGGTTCATTAGCCACAAAACCTAATCCAATTCCAAAATTGAAAATCGGCAGGGGAGGGAGACGATCATAAAAGTGAACGTTGGGGACTGTTTGAGATGCCGCCGATCAACGACAACGAAACTGGTGGACGGTGAGTACCCCTTTGGCCTTTGCCCTTTAGTTTTGTCGCCCATAATCAAATTTTGGGATTTCATAATTGTTGATACTACAAATCTACAATGGATATCATAATCCATATTCTAAAACCTACAGAACCCATTTCAAGAACAATTTATAAGCTAATCTTGAGATGAATAGAAAAAACTAAAAGCATGCAAACTATATATAGAAAACTAAAAGAAATTCTAAAGTTGTTGTTAGCATCACCAAATTGATATGAAATTTAATACATACTAGTTAATTAACTAATTTATTTGACTTTAGACATCTTAATATACCATTAATTCTAAGAAACTAACTGATAGAGACTTGCATAATTGTCGGTGGTGAATGAACCGTTTCCTTTCAGTTTTAACTTTCAAGTTTCACTCTCTGTTTTTTTTTTTTTTTTTAGTTTTTGTGAATTCTTGATTTATGAATTATGAGAAATGAAAAATTATGTTGTATTATTGTTTGAGACTATGAGTTATGACTTATGAGTTATAATTTTGATTTGTGAATCGTGATTTGGGATTTAGGTTTTCAGAAAATTATGGATAAGTGAAAAAAATTAGTGGAGATGATGTTGAGCTCAATTAAACCATGTGTACATTGTTTTTCGGCTATTACTATCGTTGATTGTCTACGATCATCGGTCACCGGTCAACAGTCAACGGTTTCCACCCTAGCTGAACCACAATGCTGGATTCGCCCCTGCTGTTAGGAAATATATTGTATTAGCTGTATATTGTAATTAGTGCAGATTTACATCTAATTAAATCCCATAGAAATTGGATTACCACTTTAGCGCCTTAGACTTTTCTTGCCATTTATATTGTATTTCTCTGTATATAAACTGCACAAAGTCAATGAAATGATATAACAATTCCTCTATCTCTCTTTCTGCAATATTCATTATTTTGCATGGTATCATAGCAGTGAAACACCATGGTAAATGCAAACCAAACACCATCGGAAAATTTACTTTCCAAAAATCCAAACACTAGCAACCTCATTCCAGGTATAGATCCATCCACTCCATATTTCATCCATCATTCTAATCAACCCGGTTACATGCTCATTCCAACGAAACTCAACAGAACCAATTATCCATCATGGAGTAAATCCATGATTCTTGCCCTTACAACCAAGAATAAAATTGGTTTCATTGATGGATCTATTAAGCCACCATCTGAAACACATCAAATAGAGTATGTTCTTTGGAATCAATGCAACAACGTGATTTTATCATGGCTCACTCACTCGGTGGAACCAGATTTAGCTAAGGGAGTTGTTCATGCCAAAACAACTTATCAAGTATGGGAAGACTTCAAAGACCAATTCTCACAGAAAATGCTCCAGCAATTTATTAGATTCAGAAGTCACTAGCAACTCTTTCACAAGGAACAATGACAATCTCAACCTATTTCACAAAACTCAAGAGTCTTTGGGATGAATTAGACACATATCGACCTATCCCTGCTTGCAACCAGATGAAGTCACACATCGACCAAAGAAAAGAGGATCAGATGATGCAATTCCTCATGAGTCTTAATGACACTTACAACGTTGTTCGTAGCAATATCCTTATGATATCTCCATTGCCTAATGTTCGTCAAGCCTATTCTCTAGTCAACCAAGAAGAAATGCAACGGCAAATGACACTGGAAACAACTGAGAACTTCTCCATTGCTACAACAATTCAGAATCAATCTAGTAAATCTTCAAATAAATCATAGAGCAAGTATTGTGAACATTGTAACAGAGAAGGCTACACGATTGAAAATTGTCGGACTCTAAAGTTTCATTGCAAACACCGTGACAGAAAAGGACACCGAGGATAGGTGCAGATACAAAAATGGCACGTGGACACCCAATATCACAAGTAATCGTCAAGATCAACCTCAACAACAACGTGGATTTCGAAAGAATTTGTTTCCTGCTGCTAATGCAATAGATTCTCCTCAATTTACACATGGAGTCTATCCACAGAAAAGTAGCAACATTGAGCAACCAGACCCAGCCAACGTTTTACACGAATTTTCCACCAAGCAACTTCAACGGCTTTCCCTTGCTTTATCAATGATGAGTTCAAACCATAGTGTTGGTAATAAAAATACTTACGCAAATGCGACAGGTCTACATGCTTACTTTGATAGTACGATTAATTCTGTATTGACAAAGCATTGGATTTTGGATAGTGGAGCCACCGATCATATCACTTCTGATTCCACACTTCTCACCAATACACAATCATCATCAATACCTATTGTTAATTTACCAATAGGGTCTACAGCCCCATTCACTTCAACATGCACTATATCTTTTAGTTCTAATATCACCTTAGATGATGTTTTATGTGTTCCTAATTTTCGCTTAAATTTGATTTCTGTAAGCAAACTAACCACTGCCCTAAATTGTTGTGCCATTTTTCCCTCTTTTTGTGTTCTGCAGGCTTGGCTATGGGGAATATGATTGGCTAGAGTAAACAACATGGTGGTCTCTATTACATGCCTCTGTTGCAAAGGACACCAATTTGTCATCAAACTTCACACTTTTCCAGTTTATGGCATATGCGTCTTGGACATCAATCACCATCCCGCCTTAAATTAGCTTTTTCCTTGTTATCTTTAAGCAATATTTCTTATGATAATAACTATACTGTTTGTCCCATGGCAAAACAAACAAGACTCCCATTTCCATTAAGTTCCACATCAACTCATGCTCTATTTGATTTATTACATTGTGATATTTGGGGTCCTCACAAAATTCCCACACATTCAGGGGCATGATTCTTTCTTACAATCGTAGATGACTTTACAAGATGCACATGGATATTCCTTATGCAACACAAATCTGAAACACAAAATATTTTGAAATCTTTTATTAATTTTGCTCACACTCAATTCCATGCCTATGTCAAAGCCATCAGAGTTGACAATGGTTTTGAATTCTTGTCTATGAAAAATCTTCTTAGAGTGCATGGCATTGAATATCAATGCACTTGTGTTTACACTCCACAGAAAAATGGAGTTGTTTAAAGGAAACATCGCCACCTTCTCACTGTGGCACGAGCACTACTTTTTCAATCGCATTTACCTTTTTATTTTTGGGATGAGTGCGTTCTAACTGCTATTTATCTCATTAACCGATTACCATCACCATTGCTCACAAATAAAACACCTTTTTGAATTGTTATATAATCATCCACCATTACTAGATCACCTAAAGGTTTTTGGTTGTTTATGCTACGCAACTGTTGTACACCCCATTCAAAAATTCGAATCTCGTGCCAAACGTTGCATCTTTGTTGGATATCCGACTGGGCAAAAAGGATACAAACTCTATGACATGGAAACTAAAAACTTTTTTGTCAGTCGTGATGTCAAATTTCATGAGACCAGTTTTCTTTTTTCGTCTATCACAATCCTATCAAATTCTGATTTCGTAGTGCCTAATTTCGTCTCTGAGACGACAGAAATGCAACCTATCACATCACCATTACCTTCTAGCACCAATTCTCACCAACATGAGCAAACCGAAACTACTCCTGATGTTCCCTCCATCACTACTCAACCTCTCACAAACATACCAGAAGCCGAAACCTCAACACCACCTTCAGACCTATCAAGTATTCCCTCTGAAACCGTTAGTACTCCCATTCCACTTCCGAGACAGTCAACACGACCTAAGCAACCTTCGGCAATGCATAGAGACTTCCAAATGTCATCTCAAATGAATCAGTCTACCTCCACACCAAGTCCTATACCAGGTACTTGATATCCACTATCTCATTTTCTTTCCTATTCACGTTCTTCACCTTCCCATTTTACTTTTCTAGTTAACATCACAAATCACACCGAGCCCAAAAATTAAGCTCAAGCTATCCTTGATCCAAATTGGTGTCAAGCTTTGAATACAGAATTTGAAGCCTTGCAGCTAAACAACACATGGAGCTTAGTCCCCTCTACCTATAGGCCATAAGCCGATCGGTTGCAAATGGGTCTACAAAATCAAGTTCAAATCTGATGGCACCATTGAGCACTAAAAGGTTCGTCTCATTGCTAAATGATATAATCAAGTTGAGGGCATTGACTGTCAAGAAACATTTTCTCCACCAGCCAAGCTTACAACACTTCGTCATCTTCTTACTGTCGCTGCTGCTCGCCATTGGCACATCCACCAATTGGACGTTCAAAATACCTTCCTCCATGGCGATCTACATGAAGTTGTCTACATAAAACCTCCAACTGGTCTTCGCCGATAGGGGAGAACATTGTATGTCGGCTCAACAAATCCCTTTATGGACTTAAACAAGCATCAAGAAATTGGTTTTCCACTTTTTCGGACACTGTTCGAAAAGCAGGCTATCAACAATCAAAGGCTGATTATTCCCTTTTTACCAAGACTCAAGGTACTTCTTTTACAGTAATTCTTATATACGTCGATGACATACTCCTCACAGGAAATGATCTACGTGAAATAGAATGCTTCAAAGGATTCCTTCTTGAACGCTTCCATATCAAAGATCTTGGAAACTTGAAGTATTTTCTAGGCATTAAATTCTCCTACTCCAAAAAAGGCATTTTTATGTCACAAAGGAAGTATGCATTGAACATTCTACAAGATTCGGGACTCATAGGCGCACGTCCCGACAATATCCTAATGGAGCGGAATTTGAAACTTACTTCCACTGATGGAGCATTGCTAAATGATCCGACAAAGTATAGAAGACTAGTTGGCAGATTGATCTATCTTACAGTGACAAGACCTGATATAGTCTATTCAGTTCACACATTGAGCCAGTTCATGTAAAAGCCTAGAATACCTCATTGGGACGCTACCATCCGAATCGTCAAATATATCAAAGGTACACCTGGTCAGAGATTATTGATTCCTTCCAATAACAGTTTAGCCTTGAAAACCTTTTATGATTCAGATTGGGGAGGTTGCCGCGCCACAAGAAGATCAGTCATAGGATATTGCATTTTCCTTGGAGATTCTCTCATATCATAGAAATCTAAGAAGGAAGCCAATATCTCTAGATCATCAGCTGAAGCTGAATATCGAGCCATGTCCAACACATGTTTGGAGTTAACTTGGTTACATTACATACTACATGACTTAAAGGTCTCTCAAACAACTCCCACACCATTGTTCCGCGACAATCATGCAGTTTTACACATTGCTGCGAATCCTATCTTTCATGAGCGTATGAAGCACATTGAAATAGAGTGTCATATAGTACAAGAAAAAATAGAAACTAGAATAATTGACCTTCTTTTGTTCCTTCTCACTTGCAACTGGCTGATGTATTTACAAAGGCTTTAGGAAAGGATCAGTTTGTGATTTTGCATAACAAGTTGGGACTTCATGATATTCACTCTCCAACTTGAGGGGGAGTATTAGGAAATATATTGTATTAGCTGTATATTGTAATTAGTGCAGATTTACATCTAATTAAATCCCATAGAAATAGGATCACCACTACAGTGCCTTAGACTTAGCTTGCCATTTATATTGTATTTCTTTGTATATAAACTGCACAAAGTCAATGAAATGATATAACAGTTCCTCCATCTTTTTTTTTTGTAATATTCATTATTTTGTAGTTACTACTAGTATTTACTCCTAAAGAAAAAGTTGTTTAGAAATTGATTTCACTCATTCCTCTTATTCAAAAAATCATCCATTCGTGATCTTTACCCAACAAATAATCTTGTGTTTGTAACATATTTCATACCCTTATGATATATTTCAATGTTATTCAACCTAATTTTTCGTTATGATCATCCTTCTAACACTTCTTTGTTGCAGATGTCAAATTTATACATGATCCCAACATTTAATCGTCTGCTAATCTTATATTCCATAATAATAATAATTCCGTTTTGTGAAACTTTATTAAAGATTACTCGTTTTTTCTTTTTCTAAAGTCCCAAACCATATAGGATCCTCTTTTCTTATGTTCACTAATTCTAACATTGAACCTTTCTTTGACTTTATATCAATCCTTGTGGCATTTGTTATGCTTCGCCATTTAAACTTCTACGTGGCTCAGACGAACCATCGAAGTACTTTTCGTCGAAGTCATGTGGCATCTCAGGTGGAGTACGATCTACCAGAGTATAGACAAATTCGACCCACCGAAGCCCACTCTTACCGAACCAATTCATAAGGTTGACCACTTTCGAAGCCCCGCTACTAAAGACAAATACGGGGTCCAAACGAAACTTCTTTGCCAAAGTAGACCAAGGCTCGTGACTATCCACATTTGCAGATCTTGAATTTATGAAATCGTTTTACAATGATTGAGAGTGAGAAGGTTAATCTTGTCACCATAGGTTATAGGATGATTGGATAGGTTATAGGGTGGCTACCTCCTTTTTGGGAACATTTAATGCAGATGTGATGCCTTAGTAAAGGAGATGAAGTCATCTGTCTCCCCATCCAATGGTTACTATCTCACGTGTAATATTATAAATATCCTCAATTTATGTCATTTGGGAGTAATTCAATAATAATATTGACTTCAAGCCACATATTTTCTTTTGGATTAATATTTGGTTTTTAGTGTTTGAGGCATGATCTTAACTTTGAGTTTGGCTCTTAGTCAATCGTTCATTATCGTATAATTTATCTCATATATTTTGTCGAAGCCCGAACATTTTTGTCTCGTATTATAAAGCTTCTCCCAAGTCTAAAGCCGATTTTATTATCGACCAACAATCATTCCATGCATGTTGGAATTAGTTTTAGAGAATGCGAGTGAGCCTCAAATCTGTTATCCACGTCAACGGTACGAGAAACAAGGTCAACAGATTGACACCGTCTTTGAAAAAGTCACTATAACAACGGCCATTCTCGTGGAAAAAGTTTGTCGGAGGATAGTTGGGCATCCTCCTTAAAAATGATTTGTTCTTGAAAAAGAATAAGAGGAAGCTCCAAAAGTTGAAATTTTTTGACAATATAGCTAAGGAAAAATGAGTTTAAATCGTGATGTTCCTCTTAGGAGGGTAAGAGAAAACCCTGATGAAAAGGCTCCATGACCATCAGCTCCAGCGGGTCGTCGCCTACCACTACCATAGGCATGGTGGGATGAGGGTAGCTATTCAACTCACCCGAGAGATAGCAATCATGGCTGCCTATCATCCTCTTAAATGTTGACATGCGTAGTAACATGGGTACACCTTGCCCTCATGTCGAAATTTTACGGACAAATGTGTTGATGGCACACAATTCAGATTTCGAAACAAAGGAAAATGTGGGTTTCAATTTGTAGGCGTAATGCTTCAATTGACCAGTGTCAAAGTGTTGCGGAATGGCAAAAATTGGCAAGGCATGGACGGATCCAACTTGCTGTTAGTGTGCTCTAGTCTATAAATTTTGGTGTCCAAATCAAACACATGTTTAACACATGTGTTGGGCAGTTTTCGTGGTCCATACAAGTGGAAAGTATGGACAGTTGTTGAGAAATGTTGTGGAAGGCATTTTTTGGCATTTTTAGTCCAAGTGGGGCTGGTTTATCCTTTTGGCAGTTAAGGGTGTTAACTGCACACGAATTTTGACTTTATATTTTTGAATGTTTGGACTGATGAGATACAGAGAGTTGTAGTTTTCCTTCAATTTTCCTTCGTGTTCTTGTATTATTGTGGAGTAATAAACTAGTTGGGTGTTTACCCGTAAATTCTGTGTTCCTTTACATTGCTGCCTATATCTTTCTTTGTGTGCATTTTACAAATTCGTGGGCTGATTGAGTGGAACCTTAGTGCCACCATAAGCAAAAATTTGGCTAAGTATTTTACCAAGAGTAAGCTACTGGGTAGACAAAAGACAATCGTCATTCAAGAAAGATCTGTTGGATCTTGTTGATAACACAAATGCTCGGTTTGATGCCCTTAATAGTGAAATTTCCTTGTTGAAATTGGCCTTAAATAGTAATGCTGTGTGGGATGCAATGGGTGCTTATAAAATTTGTGTCCCTGAACCATAGCAGCTCAATGGTGCTCGTACTGCCAAAGAGTTGGAGAACTTCTTGTAGAATATGGAGCAGTACTTCAATGATGCTCATATTCCAAAGGATGAGTGGGTAAATATCAATTCAATGTATCTTTCGACGATGCAAAATTGTGATAGTGAACTTAGCTGAAGGATGACGAAGCTACAGGTTGTTTGCCAGTTGTTACTTGGGAAATGTTGCAAAAGGAATTGAAGGATCAGTACCTGCTTTGCAATACGGCTTCGGTTGCAAGGGAATCTCTCAAAAAGTTAAGGTAGTCGGATAGTGTTCGGGAATACATGAAGAGATTTAGTAGCCTCATACTGGATATCCAAAATATGTTTGATGAGGATGAGCTTTTTAACTTTATGTCGGGATTACAAAGTCGGGCACAAAGAAAATTAGGCAAGGAGTAAAGGATCTTCATTCGGCAATGATTGCAGCGGATCGTCTTGATGACTACAAGATGGGTAGTAACTCTTCTATTTAGAGAAAAAGTAATGAGAAAAAGACTGGCACATCGAAGATTGGAAGAAAAGTGATAAGAAGAAAAAATTTGAGGGCCCTAAATCGAAAGATGGTTATAGTCCCAACTAAAGTCAAGAAAGTCAAAGAGTTTCAGTGGCTGCTTCATTTGTAATGGTCTCCATCGTGCAAATGACTATCCAAAGAGGGAGAAATTGAATGCCTTAAGACTGGAAGACGGTGATGATAACTCGGAGGATGCCCATCTAAAGTTAATCTGTTACAACTCGTGAATGCCATCACTACACTGTAGCGTGGCTTGATGTACATTCAGGTTATTGTTCATCGGTAAGGAGGTATTGACAATGATGGACACGAGTGGTACCAACAATTTTGTAAGTTCGAGGATAATTGAAAAGTTGGGTTTAAGCAAAACTCAAGTAACTACGGAAATTAAGGTTGTGCATTCTGCAGCACGGTCTGTGAAGGGATCTGCTGAAATCACCTTTCATGTTGGCGAATGGGAGCGAAAGTGCAATTTGATGACTGATATCTTGGATGATATTGATTTGATCCTTGGTATCGTATTCTTGGTCAAGGCAAAGGCGTCCGTGGTACCACATCTGAATATTTTATACATTGCAAATGAAGAGAGTCCTTATTTTATACTAGTGGATATCTTGACAAGAATAAGGGAAAGAAGATTGCAGATGACATGCAATCAGCGAAATAGAAAAGGGGAGATGACTTTTATTGCAACTTTGGTAGAAATTAAAGAGGATCAGGTTGTGGAGGTATCTGATTAGGTTGCATGTGTATTAGATGAGTTCGTTGATATGACGTCCCCAGAACATCTAAGAACTCTCCCACCTTGTCGTGATGTTGAGCACAAAATTGAACTCGAAGAGGAGGCTCTGCATAGGCCCCATGTCGAATGGCTCCTTATGACTTGGCAGAGTTGAGTAGGCAGCTTGATGCGGGTTTCATTCAACCTTCAAAAGCTCCCTACGGTGCCCCGATTTTATTTTAGAAAAAGCATGATGGTTCCATGAGGATGCTTGTAGATTATCATGCACTAAATAATGTGACGATGAAGAACAAATATTCGATACCTAATGTTGCTGATTTGTTTGATCGATTGGCGAAGGCTTCATTCTTCACCAAGTTGAATTTGCGATCGAGCTATTGACAAGTAAGAATAGTTGAACGGGATGAATCAAAGACTGCCTACGTAGCTATGTATGGTTATTTTGAATTTCTGGTTATGCCCTTCGATTTTACGAATGCACCTGCTACTTTTTGCAGTTTGATGAATGATGTATTGTACGAGTTTTTGGATAATTTTTTGGCGTTATACTTAGATGATATTGTGATATATAGTAGATCACTAGGTAATCATATTGTCCACTTGAGACGTGTTCTCACGGCTTGGAGAACATCAATTTTATGTCAAGAAGGAGAAATGCGAATTTTGCCGTTTAGATGTGATGTTTTTGGGACATTGGGTTGGTCAAGGAAAAATCGAAATTGGTGGAAAGAATGTGAAGGCTATCATGGAGTGGCCAAGTCCATTCAAGGTTGTTGAATTACGTGCTTTCCTTGAATTAGAAAACTATTATCGACGTTTCATTCAAAGCTACTCCAAGGAAGTGAACGCCTTGATGAATTTACTGAAAAATGATCGGAAATGGGAATGGATCGATGAGTGCTAACAAGCTTTTGAGAAATTAAAACAAGTTGTTTCAACTGAGCCGGTATTGCAATTACCTGACTTTGAGATGCCGTTTGAAGTACACACTTATGCATCTGACCGTGTTATTGGAGGTGTATTGGCACAAGAAGGCCATCTGATCATTTATGAAATTCGAAAATTGAAAGAGACGGAACAACGATATTCAACTTATCAGAAAGAGATGAAGGCAGTTGTTTATTGTCTTGAAAATTGGCGCCATTATTTGTTAGGAACGAAATTCACTGTTCTGACGGATAATGTAGCCATATTTTCAAGTCCCCAAAGAAGATGTCGGCAAAACAAGAGAGATTGAAGGAGTTTTTGGTTGAGTTTAATTTTGTGTGGGTTCATAAGCCAGGCAAGTAGAATCAAGCTGCTTATGCACTCAGCTGAAAATCCATGGAAGCTTATGTATTGGCTTTGATGACAGTCGAATCTAATTTTCTTGACAGAATCAAACACTGGGTTCAAAAAGGATGTTGTTTATGCCAAGTTATTGCAGGAAATTAAGAATGTCTTGGTAATACAGTATTAGGTTGAAGATGATTTGATTTATACTAAAGGTAACAGATTATATGTGCCTTCTGGAGGAGGACTGAGGCAAGTATTTATTGAAGGAAACTCATGATCCACAATGGGCAGGCCATCTAAGCATCGAAAGGATGTTAGCTTTGCTCTCGAAATTTTATTACTGGCCAAAGATAGGGGACGAGGTAGAGGCATACGTGAAATTTTGTTTGGTGTGTCAGCATGATAAAATATAAAGGAGGAAAGAGGCAGGTTTGCTCAAGTCTTTGCCAGTTCCAAAGCGACCTTGGTGTCGATTTCTATGGATCTCATTTCAAGTTTCCCAAAGGTTGATGGGTTTAAGTCCATTATAGTAGTGGTGGACAGGTTCTCAAACTATTCAATTTTTATTCTAGCTCTGCACAAGTGTACAACGAACATTGATGTTGGATTATTTTTCAAGAATGTTGTGAAGTACTTTGGAATACCCGAGGATATTGTGAGTGATCGAGATTCTCGATTTACACGCAAATTTTGGACCATGTTGTTTAACATGATATGGTATGAATTGAAGTCTTCATTAGTAAATTATCTGCAAATTGATGGTCAGACGGAAAGGATAAATGTATTGTTAGAAGAATATCTCAAACATTATGTTATAGCAAGTCAGAAAAATTAGGTTGCCTTGCTTGACACAACTCAGTTTTGCTACAATCTACATCAATCTTCTACTACAGGTATGTGTCTAACCGAGTTCACTATACGGCATAAGCCCAAGACACCTCTTGAGATCCTAAAACAAGGGAGACGCAGTGTGTGTCTAGCTGCTTTTTGATTTTTACAAGATAAATAGGAGATGATTGAACAAGCTAAGGATAGCATTGCGAAGGCTGTCCGACGAATCAAAAAGTATGCTGATCAGAATAGGAGAGATGTGGAGTTTCAGATTGGGGATAAGGTGATGTTGAAAATAATTCCCTAGATTTGGAAAAACATTAGTAGCAAGACCGTGCATTGTGGGCTGGTTCAGAAATATGACAATTCGTTCGAAGTAATCAAACGTGCTGGGAAAGTAGCATATCGGTCGAAGCTACCTGATCATTTGAAGGTTCATCTTACTTTCCACGTGAGTTATCTGAAGCCCTTTAATGAAAGTTTGGTCGAAGAAAATCGATTACTGGCTAAGAGGCCTCATCCTATGGTCAGAAAATAGTATGATAAAGAGGTGGCAAAAATTCTGGGTCATCGAACAATGGGAACGAGTAAGAAAAATAGAACAAACTATCTTGTCTTGTGGAAGGGTAGTAGTGAGATTGATGCAACCTATGAAAAAGATTGATCTGTGGCAATTTGAGGATAAGGCAAAGGAGTATCTTGATTCTCTTCCGACGAGGACAATGAAATCCTCCAGTGAGAAAGGTTTGTCAGCCTCTTAATAGTTGATATGACATGGGTACGCCTTACCCTCATGTCGAATTTTTGTGGACAGGTGTATTGGTCTACACTTCAAATTTCAGAGCAAGAAAAATGTGGGTTTCAATTTGTGGGCGTGATGCTTCAATTTGACCGGTATCAAAGTGTTGCACATTGGAATAAATTGACAAGGCATAGACGAATCCGCTTGCCGTTAGTATGCTCTAGTCCAAAAATTTGGGTGTCCAATCAAGCACATGTTTGACACACGTGTTGGGTAGTTTTCGTGGTCCATACAGGTGGAAAGTATGGACCATAGCTGGGAAATGTTGTGGGAGGCAGTTTTCTGGCAGTTTTAGTCCTAATGAGTTGGTCTATCCCTTTGGCAGTTAAGGGTGTTAACTGCACACAAATTTTGGCTTTATATATTTGAAGGTTGGACTGATGAGACAGAGAATTGCAGTGTTCCTTTAGTATTCCTTCGCCTTCTTGTATTATTATGGAGTAATAAACAAGTTTGGTATCTACTCTTAAATTCTGTGTTCCTTTACATTGCTGCCTTTATTTTTCTTTGTGTACATTTTGCAAATTCATGCCATCATAGGCGAAAATTTAGCTGAGTAATTTACGAAAAATTTGTCCCTGTGATACTGCCAAAATAAGGAATATCACCGACCAAACGATGGTCATGTAAGAACTCCTCATGTAGATGTAAGGCCAAGGAGGACCTCCAATCCCTCATTTTGTACCGTAATAATACTATCGGCTTGAGGATGAAATCCAAAGTCAAAGGGCCCACTTTCTGAGCAGGCTAGGGAAGTTAGCCCCTTTGAAAGGGGAAGGTTGATATTTCCTCAAACTATGCTTCTAGCTAACCCACCGAAGCCCATGTTGACGTGAAGGAATGCCTCAAAGGTCTGTTAGTTTGTTTGACCGAATCAGCCCCTCGAGAATCAGGCAAGGCTATCCAACCACCTTTCACACCTACGAACAGGCTGCAACCACTACCTCCTACAACCCAGCCACAAAAGAAAACGTAAGGGCATGTCCCTAGTGCTTTCCCTCCTAGAAATAAGCATTACAGAATGGAGGAAATGGTAAAGGATTAGGTAAGACCATCTCATCTTCCGCCCAGATATCAGATTGATGAAGATGAAGATTCGGATGAACCCTAAAGATCTTGTGAACTCGATGATGATAATGAAAATTTGCCTTTTTCATAAGAACTAAGACATGCTCCTGTCTCAAGTCACTATTTGCTGCCAAATCACTATTTGTTGCATAAGATACCAAAGTATGACGAAATAGGAACCTCGGATAAGCACTTGAACAGTTACAAAACACATATAGTCTAAGAGACGCCACACCCACTATCAAATGCAGAGCCTTTTATCTAAATTTAAGTGGTACAACCAAAATTTAGTATAGTAGAATACCCCCAGAGAATACTAGGAGTTGGCCAAAGTTCAAAAGTACGTTCCTAAAGCGATTCATTGTCATTGAGGAAAGAGAGGATCACATCCAACGTCTCTAAGACATGATGCAACAATCCAGTGAGACGTTGAAATGTTTTTTGGCCCGCTTTACTAACGAGATGACATGTTGCGTGCAAGTCACCGATCGGGAGGTGTTATCCATAATACGAGGTGAGCTAAATATGAACACCATCTTTTGAAGTGATGTACAGAATCAAGACATCGCCAGCTACGACACCTTGTTGGAAATGATGAGACGTGAGATCATCAACGAAGAGTTGATTGATCACCGAAATAAAGCCAGTAGGGGTCTTCAACCCCCGTAGAAACAACGTGGAAGAAGACCCACCTCTCACCTAATGGACCACCAATAGAACCAAGTTGGTAATGAAGTTGTTCCCAAATCCGGGCAAGTACTTGCCACAACTACATTGGACACGGTGCCCACACTGGCGTGACCCCTGAAACCAACATGAGGTAAACTAGATCCGAACAATGGTCCCCCCAAAGAGGGAGAGGTCGAGGTGGGGTTCGTAACCAATGAATAGGCCGAACACCCCTCAATAATGTATTTATCATCATTCCAATAATCATGACACAATAGATTGTAGAGACATAGCCCAACATCCTAGGCAGGTGAACACATGAAAACAACCAAAGAAATAATCACCCTCTTAGGGACATGCCACCACCTATGCAAGATCAAAAGCCTAAGCATGAAGATGCTAGATCCCCCCATCGGGAGCCATCCCCACGACAGAGGGAACGCGATAGACAAATGCCTAAGGAGGCACAACGACAATGTAGGAACCCCCCGACAAACATTGAAGACGTTCATATCTATGAAATCAATACAATTTTTAGATGATCTTATGTTGGGGGCAAATACAAGGAACTGTGCTAGAGAAGCCAAAGACTCGCAATAACTTACTACATAGTGGATAGAAGTTCCCGAAGGCGATTACTACCCATTGCATTTACTCAGGAAGATGTCGAGAGTGTACACTTTCCTCATTGTGAAGCCCTTGTGATAAGAGCTGTTGTGGCCCGTAATGGGTAGACAAGGATGGTAGTGGATAATGGTAGCTCTGTCACATCATTTTTAGAGCCACTTTTGACAAAATGATCGTCGATTACGAGTTAACCCCCCCATCACAATCCCCTTGTACGGTTTCACATATGATAGCATCATCCCAATAGAGAAAATAACCGTTGTGGAAATGCGAGAGCCACCCCAAACCACTTTAAACTTCATAGAATTCTTGGTAGTGGATAACAGGTCAGCCTACCATGGGATACTAGGTAGACCAGCCTTAAAGGACTTATAGGCCGCCACCTCTATTCATCACCTATGCGTGAAGTTCTCTACTGAACATGGGATTGCCACAGTTATGGGTAACCAAAAAGGAGTACGAAAATACTACCTCAACTTGATAAGAAAAGTCGAACCCATGGATGTCAACATGGTGCTAATGAATGTAGATATGGTGGACGCCCAAGGATGCCAAAATCTCAGTCAAGATGACGTCGAGATGATAGATGCCCTTGAGTAGGTGGTCATGCTTAACGAATCGGCCCTCGTGTTATTGATTCTGAATTCCGAATAGCACTGGTGGAGGAGCTAGAAAGCTTCTTGGTCCTCACGACCCTACCAAGGCATTGCAGGTGGAAAAAGGCCTGCCATCGGAGATCAAAGAGAGACCCAAGGATTTTTTATGTAGAAATCTTGATATCTTTGCATGGAAGCATAAGTACATGGTAGGCATTAACTCCAAGGTCAGTTGTGACTACCTGTGAACCGATCCTAAGGTTGCCCCGCATAGACAGAAGAGCTCTTAGTCGAGAAAGATATGATGCCTTAAAGGAAGAAGTACAAAAGCTGATAAAGAACGCCTTCACTGGGGAGACCATCTACCTGAAGTAGGTCTCAAACTCAGTCTTGATAAAGAAATATAATGGTAAATGGAGGGTGTACATAGACTTCTCCAACCTTAACCAAACTTGTTCAAAAGATAGTTTTCCAGTTCCAAAGATAGACCGACTTGTGGACTTCACTATTGGGCACGAGCTTTTGAGCTTTATGGATACCTACTAAGGCTATAATCAAATCTACATGCACCAGACGGATGAGGAAAACACATCTTTCATCACTGATAGAGATTTTTATTATTACAAGATGATGTCCTTCGGGCTAAAAATGCTAGTGCTACTTACTAGAAACTTGTTAACAAAATGTTTGCCAACCTCATTGGCAAAACAATGAAGGTCTACATGGATGATATGCTCATGAAAAGCTTGGAGGCAAATGACCATGTAAGGCACATGGATGAATCATTCCAAATTCTACGAAGGTACAGAATAAGGTTGAACCCCCTCAAGTGTGTGTTTGGTGTTGCCTCCAGTAAATCCCTGGGATACATGGTTAACCAAAGAGGTATAGAGGCTTGACAAAGCTTTGGTGGAAGTGAGATCTCCTAAAAAACCAAAGGAGGTGCAAAGCTTGACAAGGTTTGTGGCATCTTTAAGATGTTTCGTCTCAAAGGTAAACGACAATTGCCACTCATTCTTTAAGATCTTAAAAGAAGGCAAGAAGTTCCAAGGACGGAGGAGTGTGAAGAGGCCTTCTAAGGGCTAAAAAAGCTCTTAGGACAGGTCCCTTCATCTCAAAACTCAAGTCTAGAGAGGCTTTGCAACTCTATTTGACCATCTATAATGAAGTCATTAGCGCAGTTCTCCTTAGAGAAGAAGATACCCTCGAGTTACCTGTCTATTGTGTGGGTAATGCACTTTTGGCAGTCGAAACCCGCTACCTTGATATTGAAATGAAAGCTCTAGCTTTGATCACTGTATCTAGAAAGTTGAGACTATACTTTCAAGCTCACACAATACTCATGTTAACCAACTTCCCACTCAAGCAAGTGCTTCAAAAACACGACTCTTCGGGAAGGTTGCTAAAATGGGAGGTTGAGCTCAGTAAGTTTTACATTGATTTCAAAACGAGAACTGATATCAAAGGCCAATCCCTCGCGAACTTCGTTTCGGAATTACCAACACCCTAGAGATAGATGAAATAATGGAGTGCGCGGATCCTCTTACGTGGAACTTGTTCGTGGATGGTTCATCTGAGACATAGGCTCAGGAGCGAGTATGGCCCGGTTAGCTCCGAAGGACACAAGCTCAACTGTACATTGAGGTTCGGGTTCAAGGCTACCAACAACGCGACTGAATATGAGGCACTACTGACCGGCTTAAGGTTATCTAAAGAAATACAAGTGAATAGGGTGTTCATTAACAATGATTCCCAGTTGATAGTTAGCCTGGTAAATGGCAACTTCATAGCTACAGACATGAGCATGGCCACGTAAACTGATCTTGGAGAGTTGTTTGGATTTTCCTCATAAACTGGTTGTTAACTTACATGTACCGATATGTTTTCTCCATGAATTCTTTGAACATTTCTTCCAACTTTAACATCTAAGGGCAATATGATGCAATTTGGTGAAAATCTCAATTTAGAGGTCGTTTTACTTGGATATTTGTTTAATGAGGGATATTGCACTAATTGAGGCATAAAAAAATACATTTTATTTAAAAATTTCTCTTCATAGTATTTACGACTCAAGTTATTAAGCCTACAAGGGTGTTAAAACATGTTGTCCAAAAGTCAACTAACTTGAGAGTCACCGGTCTAAAACTTGTTACATGGGTTATTTCAAAAGCTTAAGGGAGAGAATGCTTTAAATAAAGAAAAAAAATAAAAAAAGGTGTTGAAAAAAATCGGAAAAAGCGGGTGCATAAGAAGACGCACCAAATGCCTTGGTTAAGTCTCTAACACTTGTTTAAGAAAATTTGACTTTTGATAAGATATTATTAAACTAGTTAAGTCCAAGAGATTGAAGCAATAAAACTTAATGAAGAATCCTTGTTTATTGTCATGTTGAACTGCAATTGGTGATATTTTACCTAAACTATAGAGGTAGGATAATAGAAAATCAAACCTTAGTTCACATACTAGAAAAGAGCAAAAAAAATAAGTTTAGGAGTGTATGAATCTTACGAGTGATGAAATAACATATTTGACCATTGAGGATCGGGAATTGAAACAACTTAAGAACTCATCATGCTATGCTTAATTCTTCACAAACACGTCGATTTTACATTGAAAAAGTATATTTTAATTTCTGTATTGTGATTTTTAAGCTGTGATTTGATTCAATATTATGATTTCAATCCTGAGATAAAAGGTCAAGTTAGCTAGCTAAATCTTTTTGCTTCGCTTGATTGACTAGCCACCAATCAGGTAACATCATTGTGTGTTTGTGTTTTTATTAGGTTTTAGTTTTATTTGAGGACAAACAAAAAGTCAAGTTAGGGGATGTGATAAGTGTAGCTTTTACACTTATTCTTGATGCTAAATTATTGTTATGCATAGATATGATATTATGATGTCAATCATGAAATAAAAAAAAGTTAGGTTAGCTAGCTAAAATTTCTGCTTTTTTTGATTGACTGGCCACCAATTAGATAATTAGCATTGCGTGTTTTTATGTTTGTTAGGTTTTAGTTTTGTCTGAGGACAAACAAAGATCCAGGTTTGGGAGTGTGATCAGTGTAGTTTGTACAATCATGATATTTTATTGTCTTTTGGATAAAATTCTACATAGTTTATGTAATATTATATTTTGTAGATAAAACTTTATCTTTAATGAAAAATTAGAGAAAAAAATGCAAAAGGTGGCGAAAAATGGCAAAATCCAAAGATGAAACCTTAAAGAGAAATAGTACATTAAATGAGTTGGAGTTAAATAAGCCTCAATGAACTTGTATTGGAAATTTTAATTGGACATCAATGTGGCTGAAATATATATAAATATACATGCATACACAGGAGAATGGGGCTGCTGCTGAGAATATATATAGAAAGAAAGGTGGCAGCTGCTGGGAAGGGAGAAAAAAGAAGAGGAAAAAAGAGGAGAGAGAAGACACAAAAAGGGTAGGAGAAATTGGAGTTTTTTGTAAAGTAAAAAATGGCGGCTACTTGAAGAATATATATACACCATACGCACGGAAAAGAAGAGAAGAGAAGAGATGAGATGAGATGAGATTGTAGCTGATACACACACACACACACACACACACAAAGAGAAATTGGACGCAGAAAGGAAAAAAATGATTTAATTCTTGTCTACATCTTTATTCAAAGAATCCGATGATGTATAACAATTTCTTGTGTTTATTTTTACATTATGAGTAACTAATTCTCATATTAAGGTAAACAATGTAGTAGACTTGTGAACATTTATTCTTCTATTCAAGATTTCTATGATTTATTCATACATGCATTGGTTTTACTGTAAGTTTAATGTATTGAATTACTTAATCACTAATTTGATGATTATGTGACTCTTACGAATCGAAATGTGAGTTTAAAATTTAGACCATACAGTAAAATTCGATAAATTAGTATAACGTGTAGAAATATGTATATTAATTATTGCGGTCATAATATAAATTCTTAGAACTAGTGTTTCATTTAACTAAGGTTGATTCATACAGAAATATGGAATTGAATTAGTTAAATAAGCTCAATGAAAACTTGAGATGAGTACATTGAATACAATAGAAGAATTTGATCGAACACTACATTAGGTTATGAATTTTGAATTAAGAATTAAGGTGATCAATAGATGAAATTGGTATGCCCCGATATTTATCCCATATTTGAATTTTCAGTCAACCGTATTTTGCAAAATTTTGATATTTTCAAATAGTTCAAAGTAATTAGGTATAAAAAAAAAATAGTAATAATCACAACTACCATAATTCTTTACTTGCTTTTATCAAATATGAGTTATAAAATTTAGGTTAAATCTTGAAGTATAGTCCTCGTGGGAATGATATCCGGACTCAAAGGTCAAATGTACTGCTTGTTACGATATCGTACACTTGCAATACAAAAAATGCAATGGAAGACAATATTGATAGTTATTGTGTTTTTCCATTCGCATGCATGACATTCACTACGTTGAAAACCTTAAATTTTCCACGTCAGCATTCATAACTTAGAGCCTGCTTGAGCCACATTAAAAGGTTAAGAATGCATTTTGGAATAGTAAATTGATGGAGAATGTGTATTTAAAAAATAAGAAAATGTTTTAGGTTCGCATATAATATTATTTTATTGAAAAATGTGACTGAAAAGAAGATGGAGAAAAATGTATTTTAAAAAAAAATGGAATTTAAACAAGGCTTTAAATTCCCAAAATTTTAGTTGATCCAACTCAAACGAGGTCTAACCTTGCATAGGACGTTTTCCATGAGGGTCTAACTTGGGACTCGTAAGGCTCGATGTTCCTTCAGTGGCAATAACGGTGACAGAAGAATTGACAGTGTTGGTATTGGTCGAGGAACCAGAAGAATGAGAAGTGAATTCTCCAGAAGTTAATGATGCCATTGACCTCCGAGTCCTATATCTGGAACCTGGGAATCCAGGTCTTTCTGGTTCTTCAAGAGTGCTTGGCTTCTTCGACAGTATCAACACCACTTGCTTCATGTTGGGACGTAGTGCTGGATCAGCTTGGGTACATAGCAACCCAAGTTGTATGCACATTGCTATTTCATCGGGAATTGTTGAGGGTGTCAAAGTGTGATCTACAATCTCCAAGCTCCGACCTTGCTTGTAAAGCCTATATACCTGCAAAAACAACAAAACTTCTCAGAAAAGATTTTCTTCTCTCGTTTAAGAACTGTTGGTGTGAACAATCTTTACATAGGAGTAGCATAAATAACATATTTATCTGGTCCTTCTATCTAAAGGTAACATTAAATGATAGGGCTATTAAAATTATCCTTTCTGTACACCTGAGGCAATGGATAGAGCGTGCACCGAATAATTACAATAGTCAGAGACATTCTACTTGTGAAACTAATCTCAGCATCTCAAAAACAATAGAGTTGAGTTCAGCATCGACTAGGTAATTGTCTTGTAAAGAGCTGCCAATTCTTTTTTTTTTTTATTTATTTTAATCGACACTGTGACTTTATGGCTATAATATTCTCTTTTAAGGGTCTGCGAAACGTACTCTTGTCAACCCCAACTTCAAGAATTATATATTCAGGTATATAGGAATACAAAAAAATGCACTACCTAATAGGTTCAATTGTCATAGGACCATTTGAAGCAAAATCTGTCTCAAATCTAAAGCAGAATTGTGAATTTAAGTATTCCATTTCTTTTAAGAAATTCTTCTTCCCCATTGTAAAGCAATTCTAATTCAGCATTCAACTATGCACGTCATTGCCAGGAATTAATGAAAGAAAATTTTATCTGCCATCTCAAACTTAGTAATAAACTATTCAGATGCATTAACAGAGTAGGTAAGGATCCAGTCCACAGTCAACCATTACATTTTGGCGAAAAGATCTTACCCATTCAAGTAAGTTCCTTGAATTAGGATCGCGGCTAAAAGTTAAATTCTTCTGTCCACTTATCAGCTCCAAAACCACAACCCCAAAGCTGAACACGTCCACTTTCACAGAAAGATCACCATGCATGAGATACTCTGGCGCCATGTAGCCACTGTTCCCAAGTTTAAAAAAAAAATTAGAAATTTAGCAGCAAGAAGTGGGATTCTGTTTCGAATAAACATAAAAGTAAATAAAAAATAAAAGCATAACCACATACTTGGTACCAGCTACACGAGTGTTAACATGTGATTGATCTTCAAGAAAGAGACGAGCCATGCCAAAATCAGCGATCTTGGGGACCCATTTATCGTCAAGTAGGATGTTGCTGGCCTTGATGTCGCGGTGTATGACACAAGTATGAGCGCCTTCGTGAAGGTAAAGCAAGCCCTTTGCTATGCCAGTTATTATGTCCATCCTTCGCTTCCAATCAAGCACTTGTTGACTACCAGGCTCTAAATTGATACCACGACATTGTGTCAGTATCATTCTATTACTTTTAATCTGATGTTTATAATGCAAGTATTTTAATGTTGTGAAAACTATCAAATATTTCTAAAGGTTATGGATAAAAGATTGACACTATGTCCCACATCACTGAAAGGCTACAAATCCTCATCAAATCTTCTACCTTTCAAGTTTGTAATTAAGTCTGTAAATACTAATGAAGATGTCATTTTATGAACACAGGGATTACAAAATATCTCAAATATACTCCAATTTTTCTTGGATTACATTTAAGACGTCAAGGTTCATTCAATAAGGCCATTCAACATCTTTACCTAATCAAGAATCATACAAACAGTATGAAGAATGGATGTCAGTCAATTTGAGATGAACTTACAGAACTTCCGTCAAGACATTAAAGAACGTCCTTTGGAGAAATTAAACACAACAAATTAAAAATAGAAGTGGTTTTAATTTCCCATTCTCTCATGCAAGATAATTGAATCCAAAGTCAACAGGTCCCATCTTCCTCACCTTTGTCATGTTAGATCACATTTACAGCTTCACACACAATCACACGTGCACACACGCACACAAAGAGAGATTGTACAAATTTAGCCCATGTTTGGTACCGATTAACATAACTCAAAGTCAACAATTAATTTTAAGATTTTGCTACTTGCACATAAAATATGTACACAATGGATTACATAGTATGGTGTGAAGAGAAAAGATTAAATGAAAAAGATGATTGTATTTTAAACTGGCAAATGATAGAGTGTCATGTGACATTATTTAATCCATTATGTAAATCTTGATGTACATATAGCAAAATCTTTAATTTTAACCACATATATAATATAATATATTAAATATCACATCAAGTGAAAATAATTTTTTGGACGATTATAACTCTCATATAATTCAATTATTTTTCGTTTTTCAATATATATTTAATTTACAAACTATAATAAATACTATAATTAATTATCAATTAATTAGCATTCACATTCATTAATTAATATTAATTAGAATTTCACATTCAATTCCCCTGTTATTAATTCTCAATTAATTAATATTAATATTAACATTCATTTAATTAATATTAACTACAATTTCAGTTTATTATTCATGTCCATGTATGTTAATTAACATCATTTTCACTTAATTGAAAATTAAATCATAATCATTTAATATTTACTGTGAGGCATATATTCATTGGTATTAATTCTGCATTAATTAACATTCACATTAATTCATGTATCGTATTTGTCATTCATCTTCATTTATGCATTTAATTATAATTCTAATACTCAAATTCAAGTATGCATTTCACTTGATGTGGTATTTAATATAATTGGAAATTAAATTATACTCATTTAATATTTATTGTGAAGTATATATTCATTGGTATTAATTCTAAATTAATTAGCATTCACATTAATTCATCTTCATTTATGCATTTAATTATAATTATAATTATAATACTCACATTCAAGTATGTATTTCACTATTTATGTACATGTATAATAATTAACATATATTTTCAGGGACTTGCATTTATCTTATATTTAGATCAAAATGGTAAATGAATGGTCAAATATTATATTCACGGCACTTATTAAGTATTTTAGAATAACGTGCAACGCACGTTCACTTTGACTAATATTTTATAAGTCCCACAACTTTTCAACCACACATTTAATCAATTTCTATCAAAACCTACTAAAAAACTGATTTTAATCATTCAGAGGCTTAGTAATCTCAAGCCCTAGACAGGAGGAAAATGATAAAATTCATTTGTGTTTTTAAGTAATATATCTGAGAATACTTCTCCATTCAAGAAATTATCAATACTTAGTACTCATTGATAAAACTTTGCAAAAATGTTATATCTTTTCAACTGTCAAACTTCAATTTTAACAACACTTTCATAGGACCCACAACTTTAATCAATTTTTCAACCACACATTTCATAAACCTTGAAAATACGTAGTTTACTTACTAAGTTTGACCTTACGTGCGGAATTATACAATTAACAAGCAACAAGTCACTTTTAATTATTTCTAGATGATTAAACAAACAATTCAATTATCCTAAGTTGAATAACCGCAACTTGTAATAAGCAATAAAGAACACCAATAATTGTTGACGAAGAAACCCAACTGGGTATAAACTTCAGGATTAAGTCAATTACCTCCACTATAGACAATATGGATTACAGTCCGTTTCCAGCTTAGCAAATTCCACTAGTTCCCACTGTTGTAATTCCTGTAATCTTCAATATCTGCTATTCTTCCAAACTCACGATCTGCTACTGTAGATACTATCTAGCCAACCTGCTAGACTTCCCGATCTACCTTCTGTAGCTTCCAAGATCCACTATCTCCTTCCGGCTTCCTAATCTTCTTCAATTGTCTCTTCTAAGTGGATTTTCAATAATCTCCAATTCTTGTGCTTGCAGTCCAACCTCTCTCAACCTCCAGAAACTTCTTAACTCCAACTGAGAAAGTGCATTCCTAAGGATGTTTAGGAAGTATGTGTTTTGGATTCTTTAATATGATGTTTTCCCAAACAGATGGTTATATGATCTCAAGAAGAAAGGATAAATCACAATGAAAGAATATGTTCTTCGATCTTTAGATAAAAAGATGAGGTAATAAAAATAATGAAAAACCACATTTAATTTCGTCTAATGGCTTAGATATTTATAGGAGAGGGTAATTAGGATGAATGGGCAGGAAAAATCTATTTAAAAACGCAAATTAGGGTTTTCCATATAAACCTGTCGCTCGAGCGAAACCTCAGCGACAGACGAGCGATGGCCTCTCGCTCGAGCGAGGCCTCTCGCTCGAGTGAGAGACGGGCGACGGCGAGCGATGGGGATTCTGTTTTTGTCGCTTTAGCAGTTTCTAGGCGATAGGCTAGCAAAAATGCGGCACCGTGCTTCTCCTCCATAACCCAATTTATAAAAATTGCAACCTAGGTCCTTGACTTTTACAACACGTTACAAATTAATCATTTTGTCCACAAAATAGCCAACACTAAAAACCTAATAAACCTCTATTAATATCAACTAAAACTTTTATCAAAAAATGTAGATTCTTGAGTAATGACTTCTCGTTTAACAATCTAAAAACACCTACTCTTTCAGATTATAAAAGCAAGCCAAGTTCGTGTTTGATTCTCATTAATTGGGGAAAAATGAGTTTTAAATAGTATTTTTTACGAGAATGTGTGGTTAAAAATTTGGGAAATTTTTTTGGTATACGCGTAGATTATTTTATTGTGTAAATGTGTAGTTGGAAATGATTCTATTGCAAACCATAAAATAAATTAATGGGTGTCAAACAGACACTAAAAAGCACATGTTTAGATATGTAATTCGAATACAATATGAAATAAGTACGTTAATACAACTTTCTTAAAAAAAAATTAGAATATTCGGATATGTCATATGTGTGTGTCTATATATATATATATATATCTTAATATTTAATTCTCCCAATTTCATTTTCTTCAACATCACCAAAATCAATTTTTCATTATCATAAAAAATAACACATTTCAAATCTGGATAACCTAATGATAGATTAGCAACCTCAAACAGCCCAATACCTTCAAAGCTATCAAATGACTCTCTGACAATGTCATACATTTTGAATTCTACTTTTGAATATAAATTTAATACTATTATCTATTTTTGATAATAAAAATATATTTGTCAACTATTAACGCGATTTTATACGCATTAAAAGATTTAACATTATTGTGTATTTTCAATTAAAAAATTTAGCTATCAATTAAATTAAAACTCTAGTTGTATATTTCCAATAACCATTATCTATTTTCAATAAATTATTGATAATAAGACACTGTTTGGCATCCATTATTTTAAAACTCTTTGTTACAAGATCATTTCCAACCACACATTCACACAATAAAATATTTCGCACGTAAACCCAAAAATTTTCCCAACTTTTTAACATATTCTTCTAAAAATACTATTCAAAACTCTTTATTCTTTTTTTTGAAATAATGGGCACCAAATAGGGATTAATAATAGTTATCTAGAAAGTTTAAAAAAAAATGTCAGTCTATAGTCAATTATAGTGAGTTTTAAAAGAATTTAAAACTAATAGAACCCTTCTTCACGTGTCTTAACATATCTGATACATATCAAAAATAATTAAAGAATATAAAATAATTAAAACTATGTATTCGATATATATCGAAAATTTATAAAATATAAAATAATTAAAGAACACGTATCCGGTACGTATCAGAGAGTAACCAAGCTCGAATACGCATCATTTACGAATACGTTAAGAAATTACAAGTATTCGTACTTCTTAGGAAATTGGAACTAAATTAAATACAGACAAAATTGTAATAAGAACAAAATGATTATCCGAGCTCACTGACTTCACGATGTGTCTTGAAGACGAATTTACTACAATCTATGGTGCTTAAAGGCAATCGACAAGTCTTCCAATATAAAACGAATTTCGTCCTTTATAGAGGCGGTAAGTGTTCCAACAAACTCAAGTTTGTGTGTTTTATACTCGAAAAAAAAAAAAAATAGAGAATAAGGAGAATTTAAAGAAGTTGGGGATTTCAAAGTAGAAATATTATTGAATTTGAATGGTGTGATTTTTCTGGTAAAAGGCAGGCTATTCATAGTGTTCTAATCATTTGAACAGCCTAAAAGCCTCTTCAAGAATAGTGGTGATAGTTTATACGATCTTTCAAATGAACAGAGGTGTATATTATAGCCGATCATGGACGTCAGTTGCAGTCAGTCATAGACGTCGATTACAGAAAATAGACACCGATTACACAAATAGATGTTGGTCACACCTAGAAAAAATCCGAAAAAATAGCGAACTATTTATTCAAAATTTAAGACTGTTAAAATAATTTCATCCAATACCTAAAGAATCTTTTTAAGTACAATTTGGTCCAAAAAATTTAAATAACTTTTCTCCAAAAAGATATATGCAAGATACGTACCCATAGTCGATTGGTGACGACGACGGTGCATGTATGGTTCAAACCCAATGGTATCTAGGTTATCTACCTTTCTGCAAAAGTGGTTGCCCTTTTAAGACCCAAACCCAAAGGCCAAACTTGCACCTTATAAACCAAGCGTTTTTCCACTATTTTTCCACCAAATTGTTATTGTTTAAAGTTTCGCATGGATGACTTTGAATTCAAATATTTTATTTAATACTTAATGGTTTTTGACAAATAAATATACAATGTTATTTATCTCCAGTAGTATAATATGAATATACTTGGTCCAGTTTATTTTGGAGTTTGGATCCCATTTAAATTTTGAGCTCAAAGTTGCTCAAAATAAAACCATTTCCAACAAACACTTTGTCACACACGTCTAGACTGAGTTGTTTGCTAATTAGAAATGGTGCAATACTCTTTTCTTGCGACAATTATGCATAACTAAATACTTGAATAGATAAAACAGAGAAGCATTGCTGAACTTACTAAATAGAAGCTTGTCAAGGCTCTCGTTTGCCACATACTCATAAACAAGCAGCTTCTCTGTATCATAAACACAGTATCCCAGCAAATTCACCACATTTTTATGCTGCATTCGCGTCAACAACTTGGCCTCAATCTGAAACTCTTTCTTACCCTGAGTTGAGCCATGTGCTAGTTTCTTCACAGCTATTTCTCTCCCATCATTCAATTTTCCCTAAAATAAAAAATGCCCAGAGTTAAAATCGAGGCTCTGTTGATAATTCACGCAAAGTAACCGACCCCACTCATAAAAAAGTTTTTTTTTTTTTCGCAAGGTGAAATTCAAAATGCCCAGAAGCCAAAATTCAAGTTTCTATTCTAAGAAGACTGAAAATTGATGATTCTTACCTTGTAAACAGGGCCAAATCCCCCTTGACCAAGCTTGTTTGTGGGGTGAAAATCCTTGGTTGCAGCTTTAATGATTTCAAAGGGGAACTGCTTCTGTTCTTGTGCGGCAATTGCCTCCAAGTCCTCTTCCGTTTGCCCTTATCAAATCATCGAAACAACAATCTAATAAGCCCCACAGACACACAAAACACAAAAAAATCCAAAAACCGAGCAAGATTTTACCTCTGTTTGAGTTGGAAGTGAAGGGCTTCAAAAGGTTTTGAAGGAAGTTCTTGGATTTATTACTCATTGCGCCATTTCATGAAGAGATTAATTAATCAAGACACTAGCATAAGTTTGATTAATTTATTCTCTATTTTTGGAACTTTGTATTGTGTTAAAGTGAGAATTGGTAAATGCCAATGAAAGAAAACTTGCATTTTGATGTTCGATAAGCATGTGAAGAAAGATATGAGCACTGACTCGGGGTTGACTTTTTGAGAAACAAGTCATTATGCTATTTAGCATTGGATGCTACATATGTATTACATAATAGAAAAGGTAATATCATATGGTATGCTATGATTAGATGTGTCAATTCAGGTGGTTCGGGTTGGGTCGGTCCATCAACATATGAGTTCGGTAACGGCCCGCGTGAAAAAAAGTCCGCCCGTTACAGGTTACGGACCGGTTACTGATCGGCCCACAATTTTGGACTACAACTCAGGCCCGCCCGCTGACCCATCCGAGTCGAGCCCATGCGGATCACGGGTGAGAAAATTACATGGGTCAAGGGATTTAAACTTTCTAATTCAAAATTCAGGTA
>CAIGRO010163312.1:0-15930 GCA_903798355.1 Fraxinus baroniana | reverse complement strand
CTGCCCAGTTTGGATAGCTGACTTCGTAGGTTTATTCCGATCAAATCCCTTGGAATTATGGAAAGATTTTTTTTGCTGATTGAAGAGAACATTATGGGCTTTCAACGGTATTCGAAATCGATGATTTTGGTGGTCGGAAGTTGTCGAAAAAATACAGCAAACTTAACCAAAAAAATGAAAATCTGGACAGATTTTCACAGTTTTCAGTTGCCGACTTCGTGAGTTTATTCCGGCCAAATCTCTTGGAATTATGGGGATATTTTTTGTGGTAATTGAAGAGGATATTGTGGGCTTTCCAACGGTATCCGAAATCGACGGTTTTGGTGGTCGGAAGTTGCCGAAAAATTGCCTCAAACTTGCCCAAAAAATCTGAAAATATGGGCAGATTTTCACAATTTTCGATTACCGACTTCGTGGGTTTATTNAGAGGATATTGTGGGCTTTCCAACGGTATCCGAAATCGGTGGTTTTGATGGTCGGAACTCGCCCAAAAATTGCCGCAAACTCGCCCAAAAAATATGAAAATTCAGTGACCGTTTGTAAAAGAAATTTAAAACTTCAGTGACCGTTTCTGAAACTTTGAGATTTCAGTGAACGTTTTGTTATTTTCAAGTACCTTCAGTGACCATTTATAAAATTACCCCTAAAAGAATTAAATAAAAAAAATCCCAGTACTTTTCATCGTCTCCCCCTCCCCCTCCCCAGTCATCTCCTTCTAAGAAGCCAAGATAGTTCATCTGCTGTCACGCGGCGAAGCAGAAGCTGGGACTGGAAAAGAAGAATTACCCTTTTCGGCGCCAATAATTTTTTCCGGCATCAACAATTGTGAGCCTCCTTCGATCGACATCTCTAAAGTAGCCATTTGTTTACCCTTTTTTTCAACTCCGATCTCCCATAACCAAACCCCACGAAAGGATAAACAGAAAATCACACTCTCAACTTCAAACCCACAAATAATTTCGCATAAAAAGAATTACACACATGCAAATAGAAATCTCGACGAATCAGAAGATTTTCAGTGAATTTCTTTCCTATATGTTTCTCACTCTAGTTGATTTCAATTTTCTCTCCCTATAAAAGCAAGTTCCATTGAGCAAGTATATTGTGAGTGAATGTGAAGCAAGGGGGTTAGTATACAAAGAGACACACAAAGAGGGATAATAAAGGCGGTGGGGAGAAATAAATTGCTCCAACTTTACCCTCGTTTTCAGCCTCTCTTTCCTTAAGCAGAAATGCCCAAAATCTGAATAAGGTGGTGAAGTAGATGTTGTAGGAGGTGGATGCTCTTGGGTGTGTGTAGGTGGGTGTAGGAGATGATTGGGGTTGGGGTTGGGAAGAAGGTGAACAATATCTTGGGGTTTTTTTATTTAATTCTTTTATCTTAATTTTTGTTCAAATGAAAAATGTTAAGTTACATATTTACCCTTTAGATCATCAATTGGTCAAACATTTAATTATTGGTCAACTAACAGTCAAACTAACGGGTTCTGTCAATTTGGACTTCGGGTGCGAATTGTTTAAAGTTTTGGTACTCTGGATGGTACAAATAAAAGGTTTGGACAAAGTCTGTAAAAAAATAAAAGTTTGGTACCGTGACTGCAATTTTCCCTTGAATAAATCTAAACTTTTTAACATCTTGAAGTCTAGATTAAGGCTTTGTCTGAGCTTTTTTTTAATAAAAAAATAAAAAACATAAATTTTTTAATAGTGATTTTTTAGAGAATGTGTGGTTAAAAATAAGAAAAAACTTGATTTTCATTCATAATTTTTTTTATTGAAAGAATGTATAATTAAAAATGAATTTTAGAGATAGGGGTTAAATAAATCCCTTTAATATTTTAGATGAAAGAACATAATTATTGAACTGTAGGAGAAAAATCAATTCAAAATTAGTATTTAAAGCCCTGCATAATTATCAAAATTCAATGTAATTCACAAGAAATGAAGTTAGGGTTTTAGTCTGATAACACAATCAAGATTCGAATATGATAATCCGTTAACTAAATGCAGTCTGATCCGATTTCTTATAATAATATAATACATTTTATATATTATCACATAATTTTTTTCATTTTGAAACTTATATTATACTTTACACATAATTTTCGAATAATAAATAATATTAGGTAATAGTATAATATTGTTAATTAAAATATTTGGAGAATTGCTTTCACTGTTTCCAACTTCCCACGTCAGTTACTCCCTTGTTTGAGCCCTATTTTGAGAGATAAAAAAAATTCTGAATAGTGATTTTTGGAGAATGTGTAATTAAAAATGAAGAAAAAAATTTCTATTTGCATGTAGTATTACTTTATTGGAGAATAAGTGGTTGAAAATGAATTTAAAAAAAAAATATTTTTGATAGAATGGGGTGAACAAGGGCAAGATTTGCAATCCATAGTCGGTGCGTAGAGAATTAGGTAAAAAGTTATTTACACCTTTTAATTCTAGAGCATAAAAGTTGACTACGACCATATTTGATAGCAAATGTTTTCCATGGACATTTTCCAAGTTCTGCACAAGAAAGTTTTTGCCACCTTTTCCAGCTTTTAGAGGAAAACTTTTCTTGTTGTTTGGGTTGGACTTGATTTTTCAGGTTCTTTTTTTTTTTCCTTGCAATTGGAAAAAATTTCCATCAACAATGGTAAAAAAAATTCCCTTTAATAGACATTTTACACGCAAAACAAAGCCAAACGAATGATATTTGGTATGATAATTTTTTTTTTTGGCAATTGAAACAAATTTTAAACCCAATGTTATAAAAAATTACTTTTATAGACAATTTTCATAAAAAATAAAAAAAAAAAAAGTCAAACGGATACCAAACTTTCAACATTTTTCATGTGAAAAATTATATTAATTAAACACAATTAATTACAATTCCCAATAAAATAATTTCTAGACAATTAAATTCTTTGAAATTCATTTTCTTTCCACTCATTTTCCACATTTGTAATCAAACGGACCATAATGTAAAACTTTTAGGGAACATTACATATATAAGATCTTAAGAACCCACCATTTAATTTATAAGAAATAAGGTTCCATCTTTCAAAACTCAGATGATTAATTTTATTTATTATGAACCTGTTTCAGTCACATTATAATTTTCATTTTCATTCTTATACTCATTTTCAACAACTCATTATTTAATAAAATAATATTTTTCATCACATCAATAATTTTTATTTCTTTTTGAATCACATATTCACCATCACACCACAAAAAAATGCATTCTTTCCATTTTAATGTGTATCAAATAAGGGCTATATATTTTTAGATTCAATTAATATACACCCCACCTTATCTTATCCTACCCGTAAAGACAATTCCATGTCTTCTCTTCTCTCTCCCCCCCTTAGGCGGCGACACTCCGACGACAACTCTGGAGATGATGCCAGAATTTTAGGGTGATTATTATTATTATTATTATTTGTGGTTGTTGGTGTTGTACAAATGGTGATGATGGGGGGATGTTGCCAAAATTCGACGGTGCTTGTCAGATTTTTGACTGGTGATGTTTGATTTGTGACTAGATCTGTCACGCGTTTTCTACAACGTGAAATTATATCGTAAGTGTACGGTGTCAAGTTTTGTAATATAATGATTGAGTTAAGAGTGTCGAACCCTCATGAATTGATATTTGATTTCTACCAAGTACTATAATTATGTAGTCTCTATTTTATCTAGACAATTGATTGGTTGAATGATTGTTTTAAACTAACCAAAAGTAATATGCAACGAGAAAATTGGAGAGTATAAAATTATCAAGATGAGAAAGCCTAGGGAATGATTTCACCAACCTTTAGTTATGATTCATTGACATCAAGTTATTCCAATTGATTTTCCAATATTTAAAAGCAAGAATTCAATTGTANAAAATTGGAGAATATAAAATTATCAAAATGAGAAAGCCTAGGGAATGATTTCACCAACCTTAAATTATGATTCAATGACATCAAATTATTCCAACTAATTTTCCAATATTTAAAATCAAGAATTCAATTGTATTTCTCTCCCCTCTCTCGAGTGTCGGCTAGAAATTAATTCTAGAATTCAATCTCAATATCTCTATTCCGAATTAAAGTCTAAAATTTATTAAAGTCCCGATTCTTTTGTGGAGTAAGTTTAATAGATTTTACACTTTCTCTCGAAACCCATAAAATCTACGTTGTGTCAATCTTATGATCACGCCTAAATTTCCCTCTCTCGAATGCCAATATTGATTAGCAGCTATTCATTCAATTATTGATCAGGTAATTGACAGCATTCTAATCATAACACAATTAAATATACGTGGAAAATCCAAAAGAAATAATTATAAATTCATCAAATCATAATCTCAAGTGGCTACATCAAACCCTAGCTACATCATTTAGCTCATGAAGAAAATCATAAAATCTAAACAATCTACAATGGAAAATATAAAGAAGAAGGTAAGAAAAACTTTTTTTGGAGTATTGCTAGAAGTCCTATTTGATATTTTCATACTTTCTTCAATTGATTTATTCCATTCTTTGTGTTTGATCTCCTTTGTCTTCAACATTTTTCCCTTTTTTCTTCCACAAGAGCCCCCCCTAAAATTAGGTCTTCAAGATTGTGTTTATACTATTTTCAAGTCTTGGAAGGGTTGGTGTGTTGGGCCAAAAAAAAAGAGTTCAAAAATATCAAAAACCTATTTCTCGCACAGGTGGCGCCTCGACACCGCCCTTTTTGTTATTTTCAGCAACGTGGGCGCCACTGCGCCGAACCGCGGCGCCCGTTTTTGAATGAAAATAGTATTGCACGTCTTTCAGTATTTTTATTATAATTTTTTCTCCTGATATACGATTGCGATTATTCAAGATGCGTTGGAAAGCTAACTCAAAGGACTACAACTTTTCTTCGGACATCATCCTCCAATTCGATCGTTTACTGTGTCAAAAGTGAGTCTCAATATGTGACTACGATCTGGAGTATAACTTTCTAGGTTGGAAATTGATGTATGATCATACTTTGACTTCTTTCTTCATCCAATTGACTCATAGTATTCTTGAATCTTCATTTTGAGGTCCGACACAACTTTTGAGTATTTGCACTTTAGTTCTCAAACTTTGAATCTCTTACAATTTAGCTCATTTCTCAATTTTTTCCAACTTTTGCTTATTTTTGTCAATCTCACCAACCTACATCACAACATCAAAACACACATAAAAACACTATAAAACTTTCTCAATGGTAACAAAATAATGAATTAAGTGGCATAAATATCATGAGTATGGAGCGCTCATCAAGATCATACCAGTTAAAATTGATATGTAACCCGTTTACACTGATTTATGACTATACGATATGACACGACTTGTGACCTAGTATCCGTAACCTGTGTAAACTAAGTTGTGACTAGTATTATCGTCGCTACCACTCTACCCTCACCTGCACAATCATTATCACCATCACCTCCAAAACTCTAGATCCAAAATCTAATTCACCTCAATACCTAAAACCCTAACCTACCACAACCTCAAGCACCACCACCACATCACCAACTACACCATCACCATCCACACAACAAATCTGGTCCGAAAACCAAAAACCCACCTCATACAACAAATCTGGTTGGAAAAAATAACAAGATCAACCACATGGCGGTAGAGGTGGCGATGGGTCGAGACGAGCCGAGCTTCAGCCCGTGAGCTTGTTAATTTTTTTTTTTTTTTAAGATGAACCTTTTTTAAAAATAAAAAATAAAAAATAGCTTTGGACTAGTCCACGAGCCGCTCGCCGGTAGGAAAGCCAAGAGCGAGTCCGCCTGCTCGGTTCATGCTCGGGCTCGTCACGACTTTTCACGAACCGAGCGACCAAGCCGACGAGCCGCTCGGTCCGTTTACCATCACTACATGGTGGTGACGGCGCGCAGCTTGCAGACATTGTCGCTACGCAAAGCATCAGACATCGATGAGCAACGTCGTCTTGTCTCGGAGAAGCACCACTAGTAGAAAGACGGTAGGGAGAAAAAGATAAGAGATAAAGTGGAGATGTGTGAAATGAAATGGGATAAAGCGGGGGGTGGCAGACGTCAGGTGGGTGTATTTTATTTTAATTAATTAATATTTAACAGATAATTATCATCAGATTTTTGAAGGGAAAAATTCTAAATGTTAATTTTGACACGTTCTCTCCAAACATGGCCCTTGTTGTAATTTCCCAAAAAAAATATTTTCCTAATTTCTTAATTTCGTTTCGGATATCCGATAATGAAAAATGCTACTGTACATCAAGAATTGTACATAATGGTGTACACTCCACTCACTTGTATAAAATATTTTTTTATTCAAGCGGATTCCACCCCCATGTGAGATGGGTGGACACCCCTATTTATACATTGATATACCGATAGCAAAATCGTCCGATAATATACCAAATCATGTGTGTGTGTGTCTATATATATATATATTCAAAAATTAAATATCCGTCGGATTATCGAATTAGATCGAATATTTATTTTTATTAGATCAGATTAGATAATTACTCTTATCGGATTGAATAAGATTGGATATAGGCAGATCTGATCCATATTCGACCCATTTACATCTTTTGCCTATTTAAATTTAAAGAGTTAAAACACACTCACTATTTTAAAAGTTAAAATAGAATCTATTGGAGTTTATTTATAATCCCTAACTTTCTAAAATAGAGAATATTTTATAATTAAAGAGCCCCTTGAAAATATTCAACACTAGCTTGGGTGGTACTAAATTCCTATTTGGTGAAAATTAAAATCAGATTTTTAATATATTTTGATAAAAATTGATAAAATGTATGGTTGAAAAGTTGCGAGATGTATAAAATAATATGGTTAAAATTAATTATTGTCTTTAATTTAGATTAAAATCAAAATTTTAATTAATACCAAACATGTGCAAAGTATCATTAAATAAATAGTACAATAAATGACATAATTTCATATTTAATTGAAATTATCACGTAATATCACATAGTAGGATATTCTAGTACCAGTTAGATAGTATTATTTTCGAAAGTCGAAAAAGATTTCCATTAATTTGCTTCGGCAAACACGCCCTTAACTCACTAAAGTCGGATCTCACCTCACCTCACCTACTCGAGTTTCGTCCATTTCCTTCGTACGCGATCCACAGGACACGACTGATAGCTTCTCCTCACTTCCAGTCTTCCACCTTTACATTTAATACATAGCTTCAGGTTTTTTTCTTTCCGATGATCTGAAACTTAAATTGGTAAATTTTAATCATTATTATACTATCGAGTCGTGTTGTTGTTGTTTTTTTTTTTTCTTTTTCTTGTCATGAATAACTTAATTTGATTTTTCAATCACATAGGTGAATTACTCACGAAACGCTGCGTCGGCTGATAATTCATTCATAGTTTTGAATAATCATGGGTTCAGTTTTTAATTCGGAGCATTACTATAGTAATTGGACATTATGTTATTACAAGCTTTTGAATTATTTAGCTTTCAGTTGCCGTCAGAAGGTGTTCATCACAGTTTCCAATTTAAGGGGATTAATTGTAACAAATATTAGAGGTATTAGAGGTAGATTTATGATATACAGCTAATGTTTGATCCCATGATCAAAGTGGTAAACTCTGAAAATCATGTAATTCTTATGACCTAAGGCGATTAGCCTCAGCGCAGTAGTTAGGGACTTAGGCCATTATTTGGTAAGCCTAGATGTTGGAAAGATCGAGAAAACTTACCTCCTAAGCAAGGATGGATGGAATTGAGCAAAGCTGAAATCACAATTGGGCTTATGAACTAGAGGCTGACCCCCAAGCTCCAGCTCACTTAGGAATTGAACATACGAATTTCCAATTAAGAGTTGGGCGTTTTAACCTATCTGTCGTGTATGCAAAGCAGGGATCCCCATACACGGTGAATAACCAAATTACCCAGTGACCTACAATAAAGGGAAATAGTATTTAATGTTGTACACCTCGTGTCACACTAGCTAAACATAGGGTAGTTTCTATATGAGTGATTTTTTTGTACTATGCACAGAGCTGTGGAGATGATATCAATGCAAATTTAGACTTAAGATGGCACAACTTCAGTATTTGCATTTTTTATTGGTGCAGCATGTTTGTAGATGATACGATCGTGGTATGCAAATAATGCATTACACATTGATCTACATGTCTTATATTATGCCATCTTTAATGATCTCCTTTCCATATTGCCTAACTAAATAGGAAACTAGGATGCTCACTTTTCACCCTATCTTCAGTTACTATCCTAGGTCAGCTTATACAAGTTGATTAGCTCCACACTAAATTTTTTCAGCATATGCCTGCAGATTTATGAATGATAGATACCGAATGCAGCTAATTGAGGTGAACATCTAATTATTGCATTATTATCAGTGGGATCTCTCTCTCTCTCTCTCTCTCTCTTCATGACTCTTTATATTTGCAGTCAACTGTATTGACATCTAGGCATAAATTAGCTTACCATCTCGTCAGCATTAATGTAGAAATAAATGCACAAGGTGTGTACTTTCTTATAACTCATTGGTAGATACTGTGCTTTTGTTCTGTATTGTTGTATTTCAAGATAGATGTAATTTATCTTTAGTTTTAAATTTTTTACACTTCATGAACAAAGTGCGCATGACTATTATGTATTCTTATGTAGGTTGTCATCTTTCCGATTTATATTCACGAGACGACGCAAAAAGGAGCTTCATTGACAGGGTTTGAGCAGCAAGAATTGACATCCTGAATTTTGATCTGTGAATTCTCTGATATTCAGTTCAATGTTATTGCCACATGAGAGAATTGGTTGTTCAAGCACTCAAAGAGTTGTTTTGCTTGGCATCTGATCTATCCCTCCGAGATCATCTCTTCTTTCTTGATTCTTGCAAAAGTTCATTGCACTATTTCAATGAGTGACTCAACTGAAGATATTAGTTCTTGGACAAAGTCTGATGCGACGAATTTTTCCACCAGTAAAGATGCGTCAAAAAGATGTTCAATCACTTCTGGCTCTGCATCTTTTTTGCGTCAACCTTTAAGACCAATAGTTTTGTCCAAAGGTTGGAAGATTGGAAAAGGAAGTGCTGGTCAGGTGGCTTCATTTCTAATTAAAACTCTTGCATTAGAGACATTGCGGAGGTTCTCAAATGCGAGGTGTCCATTCCTGTGGACTGGGCTGCAAGCTTTGCAAGTTCTTTGTTATCCCCCATTAAAGTGGCTTCAGTGCTGGAATCCTTTTGGATTCATAATTAAAGGAATGCAGGTAGGTTCTTAGCTGACAGAGGTGTGATATGCATTCCATAGCTAAGCATTAGCATGCATATTATATGATATAGGTTGTAAACTTGCTTATTCAATTTACAAATTAATTGAAGCTTCCCTAGAGCTCTAAGTTTAACAGTGAAGGGAATAGGATTTTTCTGTTGCAAAAAACCTAGAAGCCGTCATTCCTTGATCTTCTGTGCACATTTGGTTGGTTATCTGTTTTCATAGTCATTTGAAGCTTTATGGGTGTTGATGTGATTCAAGAATACTACAAGTGTCACTTGTCAGGGACAAAATCTGACTTCTAATCCATGCAACATGAAGCAGCACAGCCAACTAACTTGAAATTCTTGAATGTTGCTAGGTATTTGTCTACCCAAACTTGTTTCTGAATCAAAAAGTGCACATCCAACTGATTTTAGACTTATTTGAATACATTGTCTTTCCAAAATACAGCTAGTAAAGTTATTCTTGGAAGGTTTGTAGATTTATATATTCTGTTTGGGCATTCTTTGAAGGCCAGATTTTACGTTTAATAATTAGATAGTAAAAATGATTTTACTTAATCTTGTATTTGTCATATAAGTTTGAAACTCAATAATGTTTCGCGGAATATGAATATTGAGAAATTGGTTTTACATTATCTTTAAAACGCTTGATTACTTTACTTGCTGTTAAAAGTTATTTTTCTTATCTATCTATTTTATCATCACTATTACTTAGATTTGCTTTGAAACTCTGGTTTTACATTTGCTAACAGTGGATTACACATGTGAAAATAATATTATAATAAGTTGTGTCACTATTGAAGAAGCATATGGACTATATGGGTTCATTTTGATTCTTCTTCTTGGGCTTGCTTAAAATTGAGACCACAGTTGTTAAAGCCTGGCTCTGGAGTCGATGTATATCATTTAACCATGGGGGTTTTCATATGCTATGTCACGTGTTTATTAATTTTCTCCAGTTTGATTTTTGTTATAAATTTTAACCAAAAGAGAAAGGCAGAGTCTTAGTAATGATTCCTCAACACCCCTCCCACTCCCCACCCCCCACCCCCCACCCCCAAAAAAAATAAAATTGAACTATGCCACAATGTAAGTTTTATTGGAATCATAAAAACTGAATTTAAGAGATGATACTTTCTATTCATTAAATCAAACCGAAGGTTCTAAAATTAATAATGAACTGCATGCTTTGGTTGTTAATATACCTTTCAATGTATTTTTCCTTGAGAGTTTGTGCCTGTATGTTCATTTCTCTGGACTTTTCTTGTTCATGGTATTTATTTTTGTTGTAGATGTTATCTCAACCGTTATTGGTGCTCTCTATTGGGGCTGCTATCTCTAATCATTCAGATTACAGCAATTTTGTCCTAGATGGCACTGAAAATTCTCAAAACACCAATGATTTACAAGCAGAACCTCGATTAGAATCCACATCTGAAGAGAGTAATGACAACATGAGGTATGCAAATTGATTCTTATCCTCACTTAACACCCACCAGCATAAAGATTCGTGGAAAATGTTTTTGATCAGTCTCAATGGAATGCTCGTGTTTATAGTATTTTTCTACCCCATGAAAAGATATAAAAAGTTATCTAAGAAAATGGAAAGATCATAGCAGACATCAAAGAAATTATTGCAGTCAAGTCAGCTGTGCAATCTATTTGGAAGAGGGTGCTAAACCATCTAGAGAAATAGTATGTAGGCTATATCCTACCATGAAAGATGTTGTGAAGACAAGTTAGATGTTGGGGCCATTAAATAATTGGATTAAGGCATTAAAGATTAAATGCTTGCTTTACAATCAATGCATAACCAAAGGCTCTGTGAACATGCCCTTCTTGTTTATGATGCAAATGTTCGAATGCCTGAATCTCATTTCAGTTATTCCCCTTTGCTTGGAGGTGAATGGTACTTGGGCCATTTTTATCTTATGCTTTTGAGTGCAGAAAACATACCTGATTAGCATGCAGATTTTTTATGATGTTTGCTATCAATTTATTGTTATATAGGCATATCACAATTCTCCCTCACATCATGGTATAAACTTTGTTTCAGTTTTTACTATCTCTCTCATATTTGTAAAAGTTACCCTAAACTCTAGAACTACTTTACTTGGTAAACATATACTTTGTTCCTTCTCTTGTTTGCCATTGTGCAAGATGAAGGAATTTGCTCAAATTTGTATTCTGTCTGTGCTTCTAGCAGAGTTTTACCCAGATTGAATCTGATTTTATTGCCTATCCAAATTTAAGATATCTAAAATTATGTGAACTTTTGTTTCTATAATGCTGAGTATTTAGGCTTCTTTATCTGGTTTTCTACATCTATTGCTCGTTTTCACTGTACAGTGCTGGTGATGAAAATCCTGAAAATGACTGGCTATGCCATGTTCATAAAGAGCTAGAAATTCAGGGAATTACTTTGCCAGAAAGGTAAATCTAGTACACTGTATTGTTCCTGATCCTAGAATGTCTTTATAATATATTATCTGTTGTATAATTGCAAAAAAGAAATTGAACTGTAGAAAAGTGATTACTTGAAGCCATTTGTTGGGTTCTTTATCCGCATTTCATATTTAGTTGCTATTCATGTGTATAATATTCCAATGCTTCCATATTTTGAGTATTGTGCAACTTTTAATTTGTCTTGGGTCCTTTTTAACTAAACCTAGAACTCATATCAGGTCTTGGATCAGTTCCTTTTTAATCTTCTGTTTTTGGGTAAAGCAGTAATCAGCTGTCTGTTTCTTTTAGGGATGGAACAGGATAGGGCCGTCGTGCTGGGGATTTTCGGGAGTCAGTGTGGGACGGGATTAAAATATTCCTGTTTACTTATTTATTTAATTTTTTTAAATATTTTTTTTTTTGTAAATATGATTTAAATTGTAAAACATGAAATAAAATAGAAAAAAGTAAAAGTATAATTGCTGGTTTTGGTTCAGGGCAATGCACGCCAAGGCGGGGTGGGTAATTTTGCTATCCCTATTTTCTTCTTGCAACTCCTCATTTCTATCTTTTGTTAATTAAGCCCCTGTTTGGTACACATTAAAATTTTTATTTTTATTTTTCTACTCATTTTTAACCCCACATTNTTCTTTCTTTACAATTCAATTCTAAGTTCTTATTTCTTAATTTTAATTTATTGTTCTGGCTTCGTTTTCAATTTGTATTTCTTAGCCCCTGTTTGAGCCACATTCTCATTTTTATTTTCATTATTCTACTCATTTTTAATCACACATTCTTTAATAAAATAATATTTTTCATCACGTCAATAACTTTTCCTTTTTTTTCAACCACACATTCTCCATCAATCTACTATTTCAGAATACATTCTTCCAAAATAATGTGACCCAAACACACCCTACGTCTGGTTTTTATCACCTACTCTACCTCTCAGTGTTTACACTATAATGTATTAGTATTACCTTATCATTCGATCTTGGGGTATCTGTGGATTTTTTAACTAGTGTAATAGTGTTACCTTTTATTTTATCTTGGGATGGATTTACACTAAAAATGATTAATCATTGTAGGCAGAAATAAATGTGATAATTAAAAAGAGTGAACAACACTACATTTTTTTTAAAAAAAATTTCTTTTGTTGATCCAAGATGTTTCTGTGCACCTAACCAACTCTTTTCGTTCATTTTTATCATTTCTTGGGTAATTAGATTTTCTCCAATAATCGACTCCAAGGGAATCCACTCGATGTACGAACATCTCTTCTTATCATAACTTGATAGATCATCCAATAAACATTGAATATTCTTGTTTTCCTTCTTGTAATGGAACATGACATAGCTGCGTTCTGCAGAATTAACAAAGGTGATCTCCAGAGATTTTATATTGCTGCAAATGGTGATTTATCGAGTTTAATATTATCAATAAAAAAAACAATACGTTGGAGAGAGACCTACAGAATTCTCTCTGGAGTGGAACTTGAGATGTGGTCAAATATGGTCTTCTGGCATGGATTTGATGTGAAGCATCGCCCGTGCCTTATCATCCGTCTTGGCATGGTTTCCACCAGCTTGTCGTCTCATGATAGACCACGCTTTGTTCAGGCAGTGGGTATGCTCTTTTGGTTCCCTCTCCGGTTTTTTGTTTATTTTTCTTCTTGATGTGTACTCATGGTTCTAAGGTATTATACAGACCTGTTCAAGTGTCCCTAGTTACACTTTGCAACTGTATTCTAATCTCAAATTGGAATCTGAAATACTTTGCCCCTGTTTGGGCTCCATTAAATTGAGATTTGTGGGGAAATGTGTTTTGGAATAGTGATTTTTTGGGCAATGTGTGGTTAAATTAATAAGAAAAAAATTTGGGTTTCCATGTAAACATTATTTTATGGAAGAATGTGTGGTTGAAAATGAGTTTTGGAAAAATGGAGCCCAAATTTATGTAGTGTCTGTATCCATCGTGTAATCTTAATCCATTATTTATATATGTTGAGTAGCAATTTCTCAGATGGCTCTTGAGACTGCTAGGAAGACACAGCGTGATTTTATATTTTCTAGGTTCTTTTATTTTTTTTGTTTTGATTTGTTCTTGGGAGGCTGTGGACGTAAAGGAATGACTGATGCATTATTTATCACATCAAATCCTGAAAAGTTTAGGATCGTAGAGGACTTTTATTACATATCGTAAGAAGTTCGTGATATGCAGGACAGCATGAGATTCCAGGGATCTGTTGGCAGTTGGTAGGTATAGATGAATCAGATCACAATATAAGAGAAGTCTCATAGCTTGGTTGCGAAAAAAACGTTACAATGTTAGAAATTAGATGCAAGTAGTTTTTCAAGAAAATTTGATGTTTTTGCCATCTAGATATTTTCATGAATGACTTTGTAACAATTTTATCGAGTTTAGATTCCTGCAGTTATCCCTTGAGAAAATAAATAAATAAATAAAAATAGCAATTATTTGTGCTTACATTTAGCAATGGCTAGAAATTCTTATAAGACAATTTTATTAATGAGTTTTAATTAGAGATTTTATTACAATATTACATCATATCTTACACGTATCTTTGATTGAAGACATGCTCAAAGCACACTCGTGAAAGCAAAAAATTTATGAATGTTAGTATTGAAGTATCTCAGGTAGAGCATGGGGTGCTGCATTTGGTGGATGGAGAAAATCTTCAAATTACTGTTTTATTGGACTGTCACGGTTCGTCGCCTCTGAAATTTCCTATGCAAATGCTAAGATACTGCTGTAATCTTTTTCAAGATAACTACCCAAATCTTCTTGGCTGTTTGTTTATTATACGGCTTCAACCGGTTGTTCGCGTACTAGCTCAAACATTTATTCAAGTAAGCTTCAGACTTGTACTTCAGGATTGATAGATGATATTTTTATTTTCATAAAATACGAAAATATTTAAAAATTCTCTCTTTCTCCGGATAACTCAATTGTTGTGTGAAAACTGCACCATTCGTGTTCAACTTTTCATTGTTGTTGCACAATCTGTCCACAACGATGGAAACCATTCAAGTCTATAAAATTGTCACGTGGCCATCTTTTTGAAGCCAAAATTTGTTTCCCAACTGGGGCTGGTGCTAAAAAATTTGAACTTTGAAGCGAGCCATGTTTCCATGAGTGGCAAGTGACAATTTAACAAAGATTTGAACGGTTTTCACTTCTAGGGACCAATTGTGCAACATTGGTGTCAAACTCCTTTTTAAGGTCAGGGTCCAACTTGCATCTGGATAGTAGGTTGGGAACCAATAGTGTAGTTTTTCCTTTATTTCATTTTGTGAAATTGTGATGTCTCATTTCCTCAGGTTCTCAAACCTGCGACAAAGGAAAAACTGAGAATTGAAGGAGAGACGTACCTGAAGGTTCTTTCTGAGTGTTTACAAACGCTCCCATCATACCTTGGAGGACAATGCACATGCACAAGATGTGCTAACCCTAGAATGGAGATAGTTCAACAATCTTCTGATGTTGAGCCAAACACAGCAGAGTCTGCTGCTGATACTAGTAGTACAGAGTATTTACCATCATTGCCTCCAAGCTATCCAGATGATATATCGGTTGATAACTGCATGCAGGTACTGAGGACTGCTATCATAGGCATTCTCATATTTTGGGTTTTAATAACTTTACTGGGAGGAATATATGATCCCATAACCCGTCAAATCTTACCTCCCTAAGTTAAGATAAGAATGCTTCTCGCCTCCTCGTCTTCCCAGGATTTTATTTTAGTGTTTTTCCCCCCTCAACAAAGCCTTGGTACCTATCACAGTGGTGTTTATAGGCATAATATGTGTGAGCTATAGATATTTGTTGTATTTAAATGGAAAACTGCAGTAAGTAATCTAAATTATTTTGAATCTTTTTTTTTTTTTTTTNTTTTTTTTTTTTTTTTAAATGTAATTCCTGTCACCTGGACGTAGAAAACTCGTATTGTATGAAGAAAAATGATATAGATGAATGCTAATAAAATTACGATATTGCAGTCCTATGTTTCTTGGTTTCCATTTTGTCATTTTTCGGGTGGAGTAGTTTTAGGTTTCATTTTAAAATGTGAACTTTATTATTTTTGTCTTAGCTAAATTCAATAGGAGTCTCCAACCTTTTAACATTGTGCACACGGTGTCCCAACTTGATTGAAACATCTAGATGGACAGTACAGGCACGTGACCCCCAACTTTTGAGA
>CAIGRO010163261.1:0-10784 GCA_903798355.1 Fraxinus baroniana | reverse complement strand
TTCTCTTCCATTGTTTCTGCTGCTGAGGTAGATCTATCACCTGAATTATTGAAATTATATCGATTTTATTCTGTTTAATTTATTGCATGTTAATTTAATGTTGAATTAAATATAGATTTTGGGGGAAAATGAAGAAGCTCTGATTGCAAGAGTTCGCAAAGCTCAACCACGTCTTTTTCCAACCAAAATAGCAAGGGATGGTTCCATCATGGAGTGGGTGGGTTTAGAACTTTCAATTGGTTCTTCTTCGTCTTCTTTTTCCTCCTCCTCTCTTAAGCTGGAAGGATTTACATTGCATTGAGAAATTAAATACTTCTTATCCTCTTTGTCGTGCAGGCACAAGACTTTGAGGATCCGGATGTGCGTCATAGGCATTTATCGCACCTATTTGGCCTATTCCCGGGGCACACTATTACTCTTGAAAAAACTCCAGATCTATGTAAAGCAGCAAACTATACCCTATATAAAAGAGGTTCTTTTTTTAAATGAGCTTGAAGTTATCATCAGCTTTGCTAAGCAAAGATGTGTATATTTCTTGCGGATTTTTAGTTTCCTGGATTTTAATTTTTGGAATGAAATAGGAGAAGATGGTCCGGGGTGGTCGACTGTTTGGAAAGCTGCGTTGAGGGCACGTCTTGGTGATAGCGATAATGCATATCAGATGATCAAGCATCTGTTCAATTTGGTGGATCCTGATCGTGAAGGTGATTTTGAAGGAGGGCTTTATAGTAACCTATTTACTGCACATCCCCCTTTCCAGATTGATGCAAACTTTGGGTAAGCATGTCTCTATGGATATTAATTAGACGAGTTGAACTTCAATGATGTCAGGGGACTGGATCTGTCATAATTTCATATTTTCTTGCATTTAGTACTTCCAGATATGATCAGTGGGTTCTAAATTTTCAATTTATCGTACCAGATTCTCTGCAGCAGTTGCAGAAATGCTAGTTCAGAGCACGGTAAAAGACTTGTACCTGCTCCCAGCTCTTCCGCAGGATAAATGGGCAAATGGTTGCGTTAAAGGCTTGAAAGCACGGGGCGGTGTTACAGTTAGCATGTGCTGGATTGAAGGAGAACTTGATGAAGTTGGGGTTTGGTCAAAGAACCAAAATACTGTAAAGAGTTTACATTATAGAGGAATTACTGCAACAGCAAAAATATCAGCTGCCACAGTTTACACTTTTGATAAGCAGTTAAAATGTGTGAAGACTCAGACTCTGTATTGATTGCATTTTGCTCAGAAAACAGATTCACAAATAATATCTCAAAGAGGACAAGATGTCCAAAATTTACAGGGAACACTTCTTTGTTACAATAATTATGTATTTTATGAGTATTTGTCACTTCGGTTTTCATAAATATTCGTTACTTATTGAGTGGTTTGATTCACAGTACTAATTTTTAATGCATTTTTATCCGACGAGAATGTACCCTACTGCTAACTTGTAAACATCGTAATACAAAGAATCCAAATCATCGTCTGGTGATCAATAGTGACAAACTCTTCGTGAAGGTTAATATTGATATGATCAAATATAAAAATACAAATATTTATTTAGAAATTAAAACAAAACATCTTTCTAGATGAGTTTAGCCCCTGGTCTAGCTAAAGTAAGGTTTTTAGTAGATTTTGATAAAATTTAATGAAATATGTGGTTGAAAAGTTAATAAAAGTTATTGGTTTCATGAAAAGTACAGTTAAAATTAAATTTTAATGAAAAATGAGTTTTAAAAAAAATGGGAGTATTATTATATTTTCATCTATTCTCTAAAATCTAGAAAAGTTAATAGCATTTTCTATTTTAGAAATTATGGGCCTTTTTTATTTTTATTTTTAAAGAAAGCTATTTACGTAGTACTCCAAATAATTATGGAAAATTAAAATTGACCCAAAAAAGATTAAACCTCGGACTTCAACCCCTTATAACTTATCCCCTAAACCCTAAAATCTCCCAAATTTGAAAAGTTTGCTGGCAGACGACGCCAACAGCGACGATAGGTAAATGGCTTGGCGTGGTTCGCTTTCCAGATCTCTCATGTCCACCGCAAGGGCTTCTACCTTCCGCTCTTCTCCGCCGCTCGCTGCCGGCCGCCTCCGTCCACCCCCTGTATCCGCCCCTCGCCGTTTCTCCTTCTCCAATCCCAGGTCCCGGATCCCAGTTTTAATTTCTTTTTTTTTTTTTCATTCTCTTTCATCTGATCATTTATCGAACATTTTTCTAAGTTAGTATTAACGTTGGTTTATTTATTTTATCCCTTAAAGTGAAGATTCAAAATCTTAGAAAATGAAATTGATTTTGTTTAGATTATAGAACATGTTTTTAACCCTCTTTCGGATCTTTCGGGTTTCAAAGATTGGGTTTTGAAATGAAATTTTACAATGTCTTACAAATTATTCGATTTTCACTAGTGGGATTTTTTGCCCAAACAATATTACATTTTTATCTGCTTGGATTCCATCATCGAACCAATATTACTATGGGACATAACTTGTTTCTCCTTTTGGCCTTTTGGGTTTATCGAAATAATTTTATATTTAACGCTTCTCACAAACAGATGTTCTTGCGTGTAAATGTAGGACCTTGGGGGAGCTCGGATGCGTGCAGTCACTGCTACCTCTGCACAACATGGCTGGAGTTAGGCTGACATCTCACTTGGCAATCAATGTTCGAGCCTACTGTGAGCTGTCCCATGGTACCTTCTGCCGTTCTTGTCAGGATCGCTAGTAGTTTCTTTGTGAGTCTTAAACTGTTGTTACTAGGAGCCAACTAATGCCCATGAAGAGAAAATTTTAAAATTTCATGTTGTGTTTTTAAGCAGAAGCTCATTGATTTTATCTCCGTGGACCGTAGTTATCAATGAAATATGTTGATTAGTTGAGTCTGGCTATTTCTGAGATATTGTTCATGAGTTGAGGGGTGAAGTAATTGAATTATTTATTAGCTTGTGAAAATCTGTTGATAAGAAAGAGTTGGGATTATTGGGATTGATAGGGAGGACAGGGAACGATGGGTGATGTCAGCAGCGCTTTCCGACACTCAAATGCAGGACCTGATGCCACATTGTAGGTTGAATTTTTGTCTTTTTTTTTTTCTGCATTTTGATCTAGTATAATCTTTCTTTGGGTTCAGGATAAAATTCATTAATGAAAGAACTGAATAGATAATTTATAAATTAGAACAATTTTATATTCTTATTTTATTTTCGGTTTTTCAGAAAATCTTATTTAATGGCATAGCTTACATTTATATTTTTGAATATGTATATGAAAAGCAAAACTATTGTTCTTATTGATGTAAATTGAACATTTTGTGCTTAAGACGTATGTCTTCCTATTAAATTTTGTTTTTTCATCTCCATGAGTAGTATTGATACAATTCAATGAAAATTTAATCAAATACAAGGGGATAAATTGAAAGTATACAGACTGCTTCCTTATCTTCTCCTCCAGCTTGAAATATGGAGAAAATCATGTGCAGGAAATTGGAAGGTTTTACAATTGCAGGCCAATACAAAAATTGTACACTTTGTTTATTTGACCTGAAAATTTATTTTTCCTGTGCTTTTTGTACCCGAATTTCCTATGTTTTTCATAATTATAATTTACCTTTCTAATGCAAGAACATGCATTTTCCAAAAATATTGCTATGACTTGAAACTTTAACAGCATTTAGGTACAAGGTAGAAGTGCCTGTAACATGTGGTAGATTGCTTGTACTTTCCTGCCCCTTGGATTAGTTTGTTGTATTAGTTTGCTTGCATGTACAGCAGTACAAATACATTGATCCCTGATTTTATTTTACTCTGTTTCGTGAACAAATTTGAAAATTTACATGAAGTTCATATAATGTCCTTTATTAACATGTATCTAATTAAAATTATATATGTATATAAGAGGCTACCTGAAATAATTTTGTTTATTTAGATATTTGAAACTGGTGAATCATTGAATTTTGCTTTGATATAGTGAGTGCTTGTATGCAGTGACTTCGCCATTTTAGTACAATATTTCAAGTGGCTTATTTTTCAGCTTGAACATCGATGAGGGCAACAGCATTAGGATGTGTGCACGATTGTTTCTCTGGTTTGGAATGAAATAATTTTGCTGACACCATTGTTCTTTCACATTATCTTACGATTACCATGTTTCAATCTTTTTAAGCTGTCAACCTCTGTGAATTGACTAAACAAGTGGATGAAATGAATTGTGTTGTGTTTATTTATGTCTGCAGCACGCATGCACATAGGACTTTTCATACAGATGAGGTTAGATAGCTTGAGTATTAATTATCTGTTTAAATGAATGCTGTGTGGTTTTGCACCAGAACACAATGCACTTGTATTTTCTCTTATCCAAATTCTATACATCTCTTACTCTATATCATATAGTTGACTGTCAAAGATTTTTCTAACATTTGTCAAAATTTGAGATTTTTACCTTTTTATTTCGAATGGGGTCAAAGAAGTGTCAGTCGTGATGACTGTGTTCGACACATTCAAACATAAATATTTAACCTTCTTAAGGGTGTCCTTTCTTCTTAGGTTCTCATCGATGTCATTGGTATCTTTTGCTAAATGCAAATATTATGTCGTGGCAGGTACTTGAACATATAGATGGACCAGCACCACCAGGCGCTTGAAGATCAGAGGTCTCTGCATGTAGGTCTATTTGATGGGAACATCCTGTTTGGACGGGGAAAAAATAATAGTGCATTATTATATTATCATAGACTAGACTTGAAATCGTTTTCATATTTGAGCCATTTTTGATAGCTACATTTTTACCTTCATACTAATCTGTACATGGAGTTTGATTTGTGTTGATCTTAATAGTGGTTAGAGTTCATTGATATTTGCAGCATTGAAATGATGTCTTGAACATCCAATTAAATTGTGTTTATTCAACACTGCCCAAATCCCATGATTAATTCTAGAATTGAAATGTTGATTTCTTTTATCCTTCTCTGTAAGAACTGTCATTTAGGGTATAAGAAAAAAAGGCAGTCGCTCAGAAAAATTATAATCCTTAAGTCGAAGAAGGATATGCCCATCCATCGTACAGAGAAAGATTAAACCTAGTGGTGGACATCTTTTAAGCTTCAATCGCTAAGAAAATTTTCAAATATGCAAACTCGTGGATAATTGTACGAGCAAAAGGTCTTGTGAAAGGTACCTGATGATGGATACACTTCATTGTATTCTAGTTTTATGGTGGTAAATCAGATTCTTGTTCTCATCGGTCTTTCTTAAAAGTATGGTCCCGTCCCTGGCTTTTAAATCTAAACTCTGTTCTGGAAAAGTTTGCGAGTTCAAGGTTGTGAGAACCATTCTGACTTCAGCAGGAGCAATCAACAATGAATTTAATGCAATGTTTTGGGGTTGACTACAGCAGGCATGGTATCCTATGCTTGTGTTAGACATCTACTATACAAGAATCCATTACAGAGTGTCTACAAATGAAGGCACATAAATCCACCACCATTACTAATTTGATAATGAATTGATGAACAATTAAGCTACTTTGTCCGAATTCGATTGTCCACTTGGTTGATCTAACCTCACATGGGGTGTGACTGTGAGACCGACGTGGGACCTGCATGAATAAAAAATGAAAAAAAATGCTTCCCCCCTCCTCCCCCTATGTGTGTGTTCGGTCAAGTCACACCCTCCCTGGCTATGCAGCTTGGTTCATGAATGAATCTATTTATCTATCCGTGTATATGCAATCCAGCATGACAGAACCCCTACACCCTCCCACCTCAATAAAAAAGTAAAAATAAAAAATAAAAAAAAAATTACCCACCCCACTATGTGAGTTACCAATGGATGTGTGGGTGGGGGGGGGGGGGGTTCCGTTTCTGTACATGTAGCATAATTGTTTGAGAATAACATGCACTCTGACATGACAGTTGAATGCAATTCAAATAAAGTACAAGACAACATATGAGCTAAAGAACTTCACGTGACAACTAGCACGCATCAATACTAGGGAACAACTAAATAATAACAATTATGTTAAATGTACATCTTGTTTTATATGTTTTTACAGTATTACGTGTTGACACATGATTGAACAATTTTTAAAAAACATACTTTTCCAACCAACACTTTTTTGAATTATCACGCAATGTCAAAAAAGATGTCAACCATGAAAAGTACACTAACATAATTCAAATAACAATATGATAATACTATTTGTACATTCTTTTTTTACACCTTGGTTGATATTATCATTGTTGTCCACAAATGATTGGATGACAAAACTATCAAACGGTGTATTACCACATGGCAAAGTGTAAAAGACGATGTAAAGAATTAGGTACATTTAGCATGATTGAGAACAATATCTGTTAAGGGATAAAATTTCATATTGAATAAAGATGAAAATATAAACCAATTTATAAGTGTTTGAGTTACTCCTCTTAATAATGTTGACCTTTTAAAATGAACCACAAATCTTAACATTGTATCATAGTCCGTTAAGCTCCAACTAGCGATTCGATCCGATTAAGACTAAAAAAATATTGAACACACGGATTTCAAAATTGGTCTATTCAAACGAATCACCATCTTACGGGAACATATTAAAGGATAAAATCTCACATCAAATAAAGATGAAAATATAGACCAATTTATAAGTGTTTGGACTACTCGTCTTAATAAGGTTGACCTTTTAAGATGGAACCCAAATCTTAACAATATTCAATCCTAAAAATATTTCGTGATGAGGGACAATAGTAATTCCTAGCACACACGTCAACTCGAGAGTTGCTTAAATACAATAAATGAATCATCTCTTGCACTATTAAATGTTGAACTAGACACCAACAACCATAATACTTTTTTCTTAAAAAAAAGACCAACGTCAAATTTCTTTGCTTTGTACATCCGGTGTGTCCCTTCACAAGAGGGGGGCTGCGATTATTTTATTGCGTATTGCCCCTCTCTTCTGAGGGCCCGTCATCCGGAGTATCAGCCTCGTATGTACAAAAGTTTTGCTATTTGTACACTGAGGATTAACATCCAACCTCCTCACAATAAGGGAGCCAATAGGGGGGCCAACGCCCAATAAAAAATTTGTAGTTGTCAGAGGTGCACATAGCAAAGCCCCGTATTTACAAATAACAATTTTTTTTTTCTTAACCCTGTCCAATGTTTATAGTTCAACCTACCAAACAAACAGCGTTGTGTGAATATTAGCCAAGAATAAAGTGGCATCTCTTTTCGGGTGATAAGATAATTGTGGGCAACTTGACTGCTCTACTTATTATTGCTCGTCATATGAGAAGACTCGGATTCAAGTACAAATCCCTTTAATGCACTTGCATAGTACCCACAAAATGCCCACCACATGCCAGAAAGACTCCCAAAGAAGCCCCAACATGAAGACACCCGTGTAGATACTGATGTTCACAGAAAAGACTTAAGGAAAACTGGTCAGGATACCCCCCAAATCTTTTTTTCCCTACTTTTTATCACCATTATTGCCAAGTCTACAGACCCCACCTCATAAGAATCATATTTTTACTCACCCAATATGATATAATTCTGCCACCACTCCCTGCAACATTTATATTCTGCATCAGAGCTTATCAATCATTCACATTTTTGTTATACTGTATGTTCAGGAAAAAAACTCTTTCTTGGTAGTTTCCATCCTCGTTATATTCCATACCTACCACATATAGAGCCAAAATAGAGAAAAAGGTGAACCATAAAAAGTAGAAATGTTAGATCAAGAATAAGAGCATATATTCATTCATGAAAGCTGACCAAAACTCTTTGCCAAAAAAGAGAATATCAAACATAAACTAAAATAGTAGTATCATGGTAGACAACCCAAGCAAGTTGTAAGAGAGGAAATGGGATTCGTCGTAGGATAATCAACTGACCTTGTTTACTTTAAAATAACCTGTTAAAAAGACTTTAAAGTTGATGTTGTTTCGAAGAGATATGAAGAGGAAAATGAGAAGAGGGGAATCTAAAGCTTGAGAGAGGCAAGAGTGAAAGATGACAATCTTTTCTTTTAGAACAACTAAGAGTTATTTGGTGGGGACAGTGAACAAACATATGATAAGTTCAAGATGTCCAATATCACTTCCTCCTCATGTCAGTCTCAGTTTATTCTCTCTCTTTCATATGGAACCATTTTAAGAGTCGAGGAATTAGGATTCACTATAGTCTCTTCATACATTCACTGTAATTTTACCACGAAGAATCAAGGATAGGAAGTTTATCAGACAAAAGAAACCTTCAGCTACCACAAAAAGATGGAAACTGAAAAAAATAGCGATCTAGGAGAATGGTTGAATTTAAGCCTTGGAAGGGATCCATCTCAAACGTTAACAGACTCGGAGTCACAATCAAGACCTGCTTCTAAAAAGGTTTTCTCATGTAACTTCTGCTTGAGGAAGTTCTACAGCTCACAAGCATTGGGGGGTCATCAAAATGCTCACAGAAGAGAAAGAGGTGCAGTGAGAAATTACCAGTGGCACAGGATGACAATGATGGCTCTACCTATTCATACTTCCATAATAAGATCACTTGGCGTTCAACCTCACTCGCTTGTACACAAGCCAGGCAGGGCTCAACCACTTGGAGGAAGATTTATTGAGGATAGTACTGGGTTTGGAATACAATATCAGCCCAATCACGTGGAGGAAGCTGCAGATTTGATTTGGCCTGGAAGTTTTCGTTTGGATTCACACCAACCAGAGCAGAAGTCACAGAGTCCAAACAAGCTTGACCTGAATCTCAAACTGTAATTAGCCTACGCATATTACTCGATGGAAATTATTTGTTATAAGTCACTATTTAAAGGGTATAAGCATCATTAGGCACATAAATCCAAGAGAGCTGTGCCATCATAAAGCAGGACTAGATCCGGAATTTCTTCCTCTTGTCAGAAAGAGATTTACTGCTCTTCACTTATGATGTAGTGCTTAAATCCTAAATTTACTTGCTGTTTAGATGATTCTAATCCCTAGACACATGAATAACACTACTGAATACTCTTTTCAACCATGTTTTTGCATATTATAGAAATGAACAAAGAAAAGGCGTTAACAAAGAATTGTCGACCTGAATACATCTTTCAGTTTGATTCTTTGCATCTCCACTCTACTTATACACGAATCATACACAGGAACTAGACTGGATTATTTGAAGTAATAAGGCAGGTTACTAAATAATTCATGACACTAACTCCATCAAAACAAAAAATGGTTGTTAAAATCATTCCCCCAAGGCCCAAATACACACCGGAATAGTTTTGAGGGCTTATGATTCACTCAATATGTTCATTAAACAATAGGCTAAGATTATTATGTTGCATTATGTAACTGCACATTCTAAGGGTAATGTTGAGAAACAAGAAAGAAACCAGAAAATAAAATAATAGAGCCGTTGAGGGACCAGTCCATCAGATGCAGTCCAGATGCAGTCCATCAGTTGCTATTTTAGGGAAAAAGGCAGATAGGTTCAGAGAAAGGGGCTTTCCTACTTTTATCATTTTTAGATTGTACAAAATACAACCGTTAGTTGATTTCTCCTATATATACATCTACTGTATCAATTTATAATACACACAACATCAATAAAACACAACTATTCATTGTCTTCTTCCTCTAAAANCCAACAGAGCCAAATAAGCTCCTCCTCGACATCTACCAGTAACAATCATGTCTCAACATATTGATAACACCAAGCTCACAACTATAGTCCTCAATGGCAACAAAAACTACATTCCTTGGTCCAGATCAGTAACAATAGGTCTCAGTGGTAGAGGCAAGCTACAATTTGTTACTGGTACCAAAGAAAAACCCAAACCCAAGGATGCCCAGAAACAAACTGAAGAAGAAGCAATCAAGATTGAAGAATGGCAAACCGCGGACCACATAGTCATGTCGTGGCTGCTAAACACCATGGAGCCCCAAATTGCCAACATGTTTATGTACTACAGCTCGTCTAAAGAAGTGTGGGACAAAGCCAAGAAACTATACGGCCAACAAAAAAACTTTGCCCACATTTTTAGCCTCAAACAGGAGATTGCAAAAATCAGACAAAGCAATCAAAACAACATGCAATTAGTGACTGAAATTGTATCAAAATGGGAGGAGCTCAACACCCAGCTCCCACCAAGAACAGACCTAGCCGAAATTCAAAAAAGAAATGGGCATGATTTGATTTTTACTTATCTGGGAGCACTAGATGCAAGCTACGAAGCGGTCCGCTCTCAAATTCTTCTCTCAACCGAGATGCTAAGCTTCGATGATGTAGTGGCAACAAATAAACAAGAAGAGTCACGAAGGACTGTCATGAACCCCTAGAAATCAGAAAATTCTGAGAGCAATCGAGCCTTCAAGGCTCAACACTCAACCCTAGAGACATGGCCCATACGAAAGGAACCCTAGCCACCGACCGGTGTGAACACTGCAAGCTTGATGGGCACAACCGAGACGGCTGCTGGGTGCTTCATCCTCACCTCAGACCGGGACGGAGCAGGGGAGGAAATTGGGCCGGCGAGAGAAGGGAGAAAGAGAGGAGATTTGGGGGTGCAAGTAAAGGGGTCAAATTGATTTCAAAAGGAGGGCCTGGATCCGAACCAACTAACAGCACTTTGGGCCCTTCTGGATCGTCAATGGAACCTACAGCACAATTGGCCCAATTGCTGACTCAGCTAAGCAGTTTGTTACAACAACAAACTTCAGGTTCGTTTTTATCTAAGTCTAATGTTGAATTTTTTAAAATAGCTAATTTTGTCAAAATACGAGTAAATGGAT
>CAIGRO010163260.1:0-23502 GCA_903798355.1 Fraxinus baroniana | reverse complement strand
ACAAATTAACAAAAACTGAAAAAAAAAAAAAAAAGGAATACAAAAACAGTTATATACAGTTAGGGGTTTAGCCATCCATAAATTCTCATTTACTCATTTATCATAATTCATTAATAGCAAATAAGAAATTGACAAATTCAAATGCACTCACGATTTGTATTTGGTGCAATATCTTCAAAATACTGTAAATTGAGTCAAAAGTTTAAAACTTTATTTGCTATGGATTGAAAAGATAAGGGAAATGTTTGTATATTTACAGTGGTGCAACCAAGAATTATCTTGAAGAAAATTAAAAACATAATAAGTTACTTTATAAATAATTATGGGCAGAACCACTCATACATAAATGGGAGTTTAGAAGCTTTCTTTTTATAATTTTCACACTGAAACATTCTTTGCATAGAGTATTTCTAAGACTCACAGGTGTGGACAAGGCGGAAGCTCCGCTTCTCCAGCCTCCACTCGCCATAGGTCCATAGCCCAGCTTCCACAGTCCACTCCAGCCCAAAAAACTCACAGTCACAACTCCATTCTCCAGCCACCACACCAATCGGCAACCTCCATTGTCCTCAAAATAATTTCGACCAAATTAATTTCACCAACAAACGCGAGTCGCCCACTGCCCAAAGAAATGATAAATGAATTGAAAATTGGATTGGACCGATTCCTTTTATTTGGTTTTGTTAAATGGATAGCATCATAGCAAAACCGGCCATGGTCCATGGATTGGGCTAAAAAATTATGCCTTTTTTTTTAAAAAAAATGAGGCCTGAAAATTTTGAAAACTCCAGCCCAGCAGCAGCGCCTCTTCCTTCTTCTATTCTTCATCTTCTTCTCAGCTCCCAGCCCCTGCTTGGTGATTGTCTAAAGTTTTTGACGGACCCAGCATAGGCAATCGTGGGGGCGGCCAGGTGCTGGGTCCGTCCCTACCCGTAATTCACTTTGTAATTTCATGATCTGAGTGTCCAACTTTTTTGATAGAGCTGAAATCATTGAGAAGATCTCCTTAACATTCTTTTGATTTGTATTCTTCTTGAGTTGATCAGACACAGATTTAAAGCTGCCATCAACACCAGCTTTGATATCTTCTTGTCCTTTATTCTGGTTACCATATACAGTATTAAATCAAGAAACGTCTTTTAACATCTATAACACAGTTATACCAAGAGAGGATATCTAATAGGTGGGCTAAGGTAGAGTTACCATTAACTGCAATGAGTCATCATGAACAATGAACTTCTCTCGTATGCTATTCACTAAGCGACCATTAGAAAAAAAGTTTTGTCACGACTCAATTTATAAAAGATCAAACTGTTTCAGTTTTTTCTTCTCTTTTTTATGCATGTTACTACTCTTATCCCGACATTTTCATAATTGAGGAATGTTCTAGTGATAAAAATATCCATTAGGCAAGTATTCACAAAGAACTCTTTTAGTAATTATTCCTACAACCTATAGTAGAAATACAATCATCTCGAATGCAAGGCCTTAAGAAGTGTAGCAATCGTCATATGTAAGCCCTTTCTAAAACATAAAAATACTATTCTCAACATGTAAAATATAAGTGAATTTAAGTACTCAATGTTCAGTGCTATTTCTTTTGTGCCTTTATTAGCTTGCATGATGTCACTCTGAACACATTCCAAAATCATCCCAAACCTGCTTAACCAAGTTTCCACCATTCCAATTTTGTGCTCAATCTCTTCATTGGTTTGGCATGTTGAAGTTTTTCATGAAACTTAAACTTTATAAATTTTACATAATTGCCAAGATCTTCATGTCAAATCACTAAGAAACTTAATTAACGCGGAACATACTTTGATCCATTGATTTGTGTCTTGAATAATGAATCTTAAATATGAATCTTTTGTTCTTCAATTTAATTGCCCCAAATCTTCTTCTTTATTCTCAATTTGTGGGTTTATGGATCTTCCTCTTCAATATGCTTTTTCTGATATTCTTGTGTTGAAGGGATGACACAAAGAATGAGAATCGTGTATATGAATTGGGGACCATAACCCTATATATAGTTTTCCTATGTATTTGGCCTATCGTCAAATACAAACCCTAATGGATCCGATCTCTACCCATATAATCCGGTTCACACTTTATTTAGATGCCCAAAGTCCAATTACTTAATTATTTATTAGATCACTTCAATTTTGGGCTTAACTTTAAGATAGCATTTACACACAATTAATTACATATGTCGGTCCACATGGCAAATTAAATAATTTTTCAACAATCTCTCACTTGGGCCACACATGTTACCTTATAAATGTGTATAACCTTATGAATTCAAAACTTTTTCTGTCATAACCAAAAGCATCTCCAAACAATCACGTCTATTTGATTATATCAATATAGGATCAAAGCGGTGTTCGTTACAAGTATCATAACTAAACCCTCAATTCTATCATAACCAAAAGCATCTCCAAACAATCACGTCTATTTTATTATATCAATATAGGATCAAAGCGGTGTTCGTTACAAGTATCATAACTAAACCCTTAATGGTCACGTATATCAATACAATCAAATGACATAGATCAAGTATCGATGTGTAGCATGAAAATTACATGCAATGTGATCCAAACATGCCTATTTCCAACTGGTCATGATTTATTCTTTAATGAGATCAACCATAAACTTTAATACAGTGGAACTGAACTGAATACTTTATTTCTGAAACAAGCCGAACATCCATGGACAAAAATTATGTTTCTGAAACAGACAACATCCAAATACAAACTCCCACTAAATTGGCATGTCATCAAAAGATGAAACACCCATGTAAGCATTATGCTCGTGAAAGACCTTGGGTGTTAGCCATTTAGTAAATGGATCCATGATTATGGNGTAACACCTATGTAAGTATTATGCTCATGAAAGACCTTGGATGGTAGCCATTTAGTAAATGGATCATGATTATAGAGTTTGTCATAATATGATTTATAAAAACCTAATCATTCTGAATTCTTTCCTTAACAACTAGGAACTTAATGTCTATAAACTTTGACATCAACAAGTTTATGTTGGAATATAAGACTGCTATTGTCACACAATAACTTAAGTGGTCTTTCAATTCCATCCAAAATATGCAGTTTAGTGACAATATTTTACAGTCATATTCCACGATCAAAATCAAAATATCCAACGATCTCCAATTGGTTTGATTTTCCTGAATGTGATCGTGTAATCCTTAGTTCTTTATAAATACTGAATAACCTCAAGGTTGCTTTCCAAATTTTCATCGTAAAGTTAGTTAAATATATGTCTAACATTTCAACAATGAATATTATATCCAAATGTGTGCAAACCTGAGTATACATTAAATTCTCAATTGCGGAAGCATAAGGAATTTGATGTATTTCTGTTTCTTTAAATTTATCCCTGGAGCATTAATTGAGACTAAACTTGTCTCTCTTAACAATATGGGTATTACCTGATTTGCAATCCTTCCCAAATCTCTTAAGTACCAATCGATATAGCACTTTTGTGATAATCCAAGAAAACTCTAAAAATGATATCAGTATATCTGAATTCCTAATACAAAAGAGGTGTTACCAAGATCTTTCATCTCAAAATTCTTTGATAGAAATCTCTTAACTTCGTGCAATAAGCCTATATCATTACAGGCAAGCATTATGTCATCGACATACAATACCAGGAATATATAATTACTCCCACTGAACATGTGGTATACACAATCATCAACTGAATTTATCTCAAAACCAATGAGATAATTATTTGATAAAATTTGTGATACCATTACGAAAAGCCTGCTTAAGCCCATAGATGGATTTCTTTAATTTGTAAACCATTTTTTTTGAATTTCCTGACACAAAATTTTTCGGTTGTACTATATATATCGTCTAATCAATGTCACCATTAAGGAAACGCCATCTTTACATCCATCTGATGTAGCTCAAGGTCAAAATATGTCTCAAGTGCCATTATAATCCTGAAAGAGTCTTTCGTTGAAACTGGAGAGAAAGTCTATTTGTAATTGATGTCTTTCTTTGATTAAAACCGTTTGGAACAAGACAAGCCTTATATCTTTCCACATTACCCTTCGAGTCCCTCTTGGTTTTATATATCAATTTGCAACCAATGGGTTTCGTTCTTTCAGGCAATAGGATGAGTTTCAAACGTCATTGTTACTTATGAACTTTATCTCTTTATGCATGACATCGATTCACTTTTTAGAATTATTCCTTTGCATGGCTTGATGAAAGTTGATTGATCAGATCTTCTTTCATGAATCCATGACATCCTTATTTTCTTGAGGAAAGACTATAAAGTCATCTAAAATTGCCTCTCTCCTTTTTATAGTGGGTTTTCTTAATGATATTTGTTATTGATGTTGTTGATTTTTTTTATTTTTTATTTTTGGAACAATCTCTTTATTATGTATAAGGGATTTTGTAATGTAGTATTGATCCGAAATTGCTTCTTGAACAAGATTTAGAGCAAGAATTTGCCCCTGATCCTGATCATTGTCAATTGCAACAGAAGAAATATATACAATTCTTCTTCCAAGATAAAATCATTAACCTTATCTCTCCCCCACAAACTCTACATCCTCAATGAATCGAACATTTCCCATTTCGAAAATTGACCTAATAGTGGCATCTTTAAAATACTTGTAACCCCTTAACAATTGCTTTACTTAGAACTTTTGTTGAGAATTTAACCTGCAGTCTTTAGTGCTTTTATCTAGAGAGATTCTGATGTACTGTGGGACGATACCACATTCCTTTAGAAATTCAACAAAAGGCCGTGGACTTTGTTTTCCTGTCCGTCATATCTATCATAGTATTCATAACTATGGAAAGCTCTGACTTGTTAAATTCTTTTACTAAGTTGATTTCAACCTGAGTCTTGTATGCCTCGAACATGTCCAGTGTTTGGGGTTTCTCATAGATGAGATATAGGTAGTCATAGTGAGAATAATCGTCTATGAACGTAATAAATCACTATCGACCATTCCAAGAAGCCGAAGAGAATGGTCCACAGATATCTGTATGAATTAGTTCCAAGACATCTGAAGTCCTATTGGCACCTAATCTTCTTATATTTGCTTGTTTTCCCTTAATGTAATTGAGATAAACACTTAAGTCTGGAAAAATTAAGGGAATTAAGAATTCCTTATGACACAAGATTTTCCATTCTCTATTAAAAGAAGTGACCAAATCGCTTGTGCCATAACAAAGTAGAATTCTCATTGGTTAATTTATATTTAATACCGCACGGATTCACATACAATACTTCTTTATAAGAGGCAACCATATTAAGCATATATAGGTTATCATAACGTGATAAAGAGCTTGTACCCACAATATTTGAATTAAGAAAAAGATCAAACTGACTGTTTTAAATTGAACAAGAGTAACCAAATTTATCCAATGCAGAAATATAAATTAAATTCCGTCCAAAAGACGGTATCGCAAATGTCTCTTTCAAATTCAAATAATAACCGGTCTTTAATGATAACCTAAAGTCCATATAGCCTCAACATTAATTGATTTGTCATCACCCCACATAGATGAATCTTTCAGCATAAATTGGGTTTGGAAACTCAGACAACCCTATATAGACACACTTATGTGAGTAGTGGTACCGGAATATATACACAAGTGTGTCTAGGTATTGACACTAAATTTACCTCAAAATAAATCGAAGTGAGAAGTGTATTATTCTTTAGTACAATCTCACTTTATATATCCTAGATTTTCACAAAAGTTACAACTAAATTTATCATTTTCAAACTTTCGCTGTTTATTTTGAACCGAACCAAATGCAACTTTCTTGTTCTTTATTACTTGTCCTTAGAAGTACTTGCCAAGTACTCCCTCCGTCCCAATTATATAAGCTGTCTTTCCTTTTTTTCTTGTCCCAAATATATAGACATGTTTCCTAATGTAGAATATTTTATTGTGTTCCTTTACCAATATACCCTTATTAAATATTTCCCACTTAATATGCCAACTTCTTGAAATCATCCAAATACACACATTTCCAACTTCTTGGAAACATGGAACAACTATCATTTCTTCTTCTTCTTCTTCAAATTCTTTATTAATTCTAACAATAATTTAGTTTTACATACTGAAAATTAAATAGGGGTAAATTAGGAAAGATCTCAACAAAAATTGTTTTTTCAACAGCTTTAAAGAAGCTTACTTAATCTGCGTGAAAAACGAAACAAGCCTATATAATTGGGATGGAAGGAGTAAATAATATCAGATTTATCTTGATTTAGCCTTTCTTCTTCTTGCACACAATATGGAAAGAACTCATTTAGAGTCCACTTTCCCTTTTGATAGTTGTAACTGACCTTAATTAATCGAATTGTGTAAGAATATAAATAAAAATTAAATGCACGAGCAAGTCATCAGACAACTCAAGCTTTAATGGTTTTTGTTTATTTTTAAAGTAAGATGAGACATCTCCATGATGTACTCCTGAATATTTCCTTTTATCTTTATACGTTAGTGAAACTTAGTTCGCTAAAAATGTACTAGTTTCGACCTTATTGCTCTTTGCAAAGCTTTTTTCTATTTCATCAAGAAATTCCTTGGCAGTAGTTACTTTATCGAACACAGTGCCCCTAAATGATTCTGGAATACCATGCTTCATGATCATAAGACTCATGCAGTTTGAACGATTCCATTTATCAAAGTCCCTTTTTTATCAGTAGAACTTTTATCCGTAAGTGTATTAGGCTGTTCAGTCTTTAATGCAAGGTCTAAGTTGATTTGTACCTTGATCTATTGATCAATTGATTTATATCTTGAATCTGAATCTTGTTCTTCAATTTAATTGCCCCAAGTCTTCTTCATGATTCTCAATTTGTGGGTTTTTGGATCTTTCTCTTCTATATACTTTTTCTGATATTCTTGTGTTGATGGGATGACACAAAGAATGAGAATCACGTATATGAATTGGAGAACATAACCATATATATAGTTTTCATATGTATTTGACCCATCGTAAGAAAAACCTTAATGGATCCTATTTCTACACATATAATCTGGCTCACACTTTATTTAGATGCCCAAAATCTAATTACTTAATTATTTGTGATAATAACATAAAACCAAATGTTTAAAGATTGGTTTTTAAAAATCAAGTCTAAAGTTTATTTATTCAAAATTCAAGTACTATATTAAAACCCTAATTATAACCAGATTTATCTCTCTATTCCCTTCCCCTCTCACTCGCGCCTCCTTCATCTTCTCCATTCTTTTCCTTACGACGGCGCATCCATCCTTCCCCTTACTTTCCTCATCATCCCTTCTCCATCCTTCTCCTCTCATTCTTTCTCTCGTCTCTCTCTGTAGCAACTGTAGTGTCGCGAAAACGCTACTTTGAACGGAAGCAGCGTCGTAAGGCTATTATAGTTCAACGTTACGATGCTATTATAGTTCACGGCAGCGTCACAACGCTGTCGCCATTTACAGCGTCCGATGCTACCGTAAACGTCTGGTTCGAATAGCGGCGTTGTGACGCTGCCGTGAGGATCTGGCTGGTGGTGTTGATAGTGTGTGGTGTAGATGTAGTGTGTGGTGGGTTCAAATCTGGTTTGTGGTGTTGATAGTGTGCGGTTGGATGTGGTAATGGTGGTGTTTTGTGTGGTGGTGGTGGTTGTGACGGTGGTGTTGGTACTAGTTGTCTGAGGTGGTTGTCGTTTTGTGGCGGGGTCGGCAACGGTGGTGGTTATTGTTGGTGGTGTGGTAAAGGCGATAATGGTGGTCATTTTTGTTGTTGACAGTGGTTGTGGTAGGGGTGGTGTGGTGTGGTGTGGTGTGGGATATTATTTGTGACCAATTATTTGGCTGATTTGTGACCAAGTATTGGTGGTGGATGGGGTGTTTGACGTATGTGAACAACTATTTGGTTCACCGTGATTAACTATTAAACCGTGACCTTAACATTCGATAATGTGTGACTAAAAATAATTTATGACTAGCAAATTTGAAAATGTGTGACCGATAGATAAATTGTGACCTATAATTTTTTTGATCTTTTTTTATCTATGATCTCGAAATAATTCGTGACCTCGAAATTTGAAAATATGTGACCGATAGATAAATTGTGACCTATAAGATTTTTGATTTATGACCTCGAAATAATTTGTAACCAATTAATTTGACAATATGTGACTAATAAATAAATTGTGACCTATAATTATGTACATGTGACCATTAATTGTATAATTATGAATATATTGTATTTAAATAATAAACGTTTTTAATTAATTAGCTAAATACCGGATTTTTGCAACTTTTAAAATTGAAACTTGATTTTTGCATTGGTGAAACTTAANCGAAATAATTTGTAACCAATTAATTTGACAATATGTGACTAATAAATAAATTGTGACCTATAATTATGTACATGTGACCATTAATTGTATAATTATGAATTTATTGTATTTAATTATTAAATATTTTTAATTAATTAGCTAAATACCTGATTTTTGCAAATTTTAAACTTGAAACCTGATTTGGCATTAGTAAAACTTAAAACCTAACCATGAATTTTTCCCTAATTATTTATTAGACCACTTCAATTTTGGGCTTAACTTTAAGATAGCCTTTACACACAATTAATTACATATATCAGCCCACATGGCAAATTAAATAAATTCCCAACAAGGCGTGCTTGTGCAAAATCCGCTTGAAGCTTAGTTCAATGACTTGCATTTCCAAATATACTAATTCGTTTAGCACAAACGAAAATTCTACACAATGGATAACCCTTGGGTATTTTATAGTTTCAACTTTGAGCTATTTAAGGAATTTAATAATTCTGGCTGAAAGTCGCAAACAAGTTGATATTAGCTATTGAGAATCTCTAAAAATAGTAAATATACATTTGTACTCTGGTACGGACCACTTGCAAATTAAATTACTAGAAGATCTTGATATCTGCATTTGATACTCTTCTCGTGCGTGTTGACGAACAAAAATGAGGCCGAGTCAAATGCCCCAAAGAATAAAGGTCAATTATGAAAAATTTGAAGGATAGGCCCACAGGCGGCCATGTGAAAAATCCAAGATGGAGTTATACAGCGGAGGCCCATCATCGGCCAAGCCTGTAAGACTCCCAAGATCAGGGCGAATATAGTGCCTTGTTGTCATTCAGAGTGACAGCCCCATCATCGATCAACCCTGCGAAATGCTCAGATTCTGGGTGAATATAATAACTAGTTTTTATTTAAGGCGACGATTATTGACAAAGTTAATGAATAGTCTCATCGCATTCCAAGATCCAAGAATCTCTGAGGCAAGCAGTTAAAGACGGTAGTTTATTAACAAGTCAGCCATTTGGAGAAAGTGGGTAGTTACAAGGCGACGAGTGGTTGTCAAATAGTTCCACAAAAAAAATCGCCAAAGGAGTATAAAAGAGAAGATAAGACACAGAAGCAGCCCCGATCAAATCACTCTCGAACATAGACTATGTAATTTCGTTTCCTTTAATTTTCTTGTCTTTAAACTTTCAATTGCCTTTTGTACTTGTGCCCCTTGAAGGCATTTCGTTTCGTGTAAACTGTACTCTTCATAAATAAAAACACTCATCATTGGGACTTTATCTCGAGAGGTTTTGTTCCTTACACAATCATCTGAATCTTTTAATTGTTAACGATGTCCGACTTTCCATGCGAAATAATTTGGTATGCCCAGTGGGACATTTGGTGTTTGAAGTCTGAAGATATAAAAAGGTGAAGCATTATGCCTCATAAAAACTCGGATAAGGAGCCAGCAAGCCAAGGAATAGTCCAGTCTGTAATTGAACAATATGAGGAGCAGCAAAATACTCTAGGAACAGAGGGACGAATCAACATCGTTACGAGTCAATGATAGATTTGAGTCCAAGAACCATGCGTGCATTGTTTGGTGAACTCACACAAGATGTTGTTGAAAAGGTAAATTTACAAAACATTCATAATGTGGAAATATTTATTCAAAATAGAAATGCACATTATGACAACTTGGCCAAACAACTAAATACTTTGAATGAGATCATGAATAAGTTAGTGGGCCAAATCTGTCAACTAGTTATGCCAAGTATAGGGAATCACTTTCAATCCAGGACGATTGTGGGACATAATTCCCCAATCTTAAGTCCGAGTCAAAGAATAGAACCACCATTTGGACCATCTACTTCAAACCAGGGGAGTAATGGAATGGCAAATTTGAATAGTGGTAATGGGATATCAAACCTGGGGGATAACCCAAATGTAAGAGACAACGTCAAAACCAATGGGTAGAATACCCCGCGAGTAAATGATGGTGGAAATACTTAGGCTCACGGTAATAATGGTTTAAATAACGGCACTTTTGCCACCAACCAAGTACCAAATGTTAGGCCTTAAGTAATTCTGCCAATGAATCAACCTATAGGAGCACCGTATGATCTAAATGCCGTGTTAAGGAATCAAATTATAGAGATAGTATAGGATCAAATGGCATTTGGGATGCGTCCTTTTATGAGGCCAACTTACACAAAGCCATATATCGATTGGGTAGATCAAGCATATCCCCAGCCTAGAGGGTACAAGGTACCTGAGTTCTCGTTATTTACTGGTCTAGGAAAAGTTTAAATCCTAGAACATATAGGGTAATTCACGATACAATGTGGTGAAGTAACCGATTATCATAAAATGAGATTGTTCCCTAGTTCATTAACAGGGGTACCCTTCTCATGGTTTATTATTTTCCGGCAAATTCTTTCCATACATGGAAACAACTGGAACAACTGTTCCACGCTCAGTTTTACAAAACTGAATCTAAAGTTACTCTGACCGATTTGGTGAATTTATGTCAATTGCCAAATGAATGGGCGGAAAGTTTTCTTCAGAGGTTTAAGATAGATAGGAGCAAATGTTTTGTACCTCTGCCCGAAAAAGAGTTAGTTAAAATCATTCAAAGTTATTTGAGTTTTGATTTAAAAAAGAAATTCCAGGATAGGGAGTTCCGTAACCTTTTCCAATTGAGTGCTAACGTGGTTAGATATGAACATTTAATAAGAGAAGAGGAACAAATGAAAAACTCTAGCAAATGGACATATTATAAAGACTCGAATTTTGACGTTCATGCTGTTACTGACGAATATTATGATCAGACGGAGATATGTCTGGCTGAATTAATTAAATGAGATGCATATGTTTGTCCTATAAAGGCCAAATTTACAGTGACAGATAAGAATAAGCCTATAAAAAATGAAAATAAAAAGGTTAGAGTATTCCCATTTGATGTGACCAAAGCTGGCCATATATTTAATAAACTGTATAAGGATAAGCAGATAAAGTTGAGCGACAAGTATAAGTTGCCCAACCCTGAACAAATTAAAGGTAAAAAATATTTTAAATGGCACAATGCATGGTCACATATGACTAATAATTGTCTGGTTTTTCATCATATGTTGCAGGATGCCATCAAGTCAGGGCGACTCACGTTTAAGGCTAAGAAAAAAATGGCAGTGGACGAAAATGCTTTCCCACAACCACTTGGGGTGAATATGGTGACCTCTGGTTTTAAAACTAAATTGCCAAAATTCAAGTTGGTAGTAGATGATAGAGAAAATGATCATGGGTCACATCCCAGTGTCTTTGAACGCATAAAAGGAAAGGAATCTGGAAAAGATGAAGGTGTTTTGTGTGCTAGATGCAGAGGAGAAGTGAAGGAAAGACCTGGAACATGGCAATATCACCATCACCCTAATAGTGTGCTGAGTTTCCAACTTGGTGAAGGACAGAGTATGCCATTCTATGGAAAATCGAGAGGCAGTTTAGAATGACGAATAGTAAAAAAATGTTCAGGCCCCAACCTCGCGAGCCAAATGTATGGCACTCATTCCAGTACAGTGCAGTAAAGGCTGTACCCTTTAACGAAATGACTAGAACACAATAAAGGTGTTTCTAATAGAACTACAGACGAATGATGAGACAACAACATGGGTCATCACGTCCTAAGGTGCCTAAATTGCTTGAGGTGGCTAACCAAAATGTGCTCAAGGACGATAAAGAAGCTGGTATAGGTGAGTCAATGGAGGAATTGCGAGAGAGTTCTTCCAAAAGGTTAAAATTTGAGCGTGGAAAGAAGGATAAAAATGAAGATAAACCAACCCTCACTATTCAGTTTGGCACACTACTTCTTGTTATGGCTAAAATTATTTACTAGCCAATGAATTCAAAAGTAAGGAAAGCGAAGAAGAGAAAATGGAAGGCGATTAGGAAGAAGCATGTGTGCTGGAATGTAAGGAAGGTTAAACATCTCAGGAGGTATATAGCAAAAAAGAGGATGATGGCATGACTGCCATTGAAGAGAAAATTAACTTAAAAGCAGAGAGAAAAAATAAAGGAGTGTCGCACAACACTTTACTAAACCAATTATATCATGAATGTGCCCGTGAGGTAGATTTGTTGGGTGAACCATCTGGGCGCGCTTTTAACTTCTATGTTTTGTATAGGACGCCCAAGAGAAAGGTGAGAGTGCCTCGTGCTAAAAAATATAGGTTGCCTCCAAGAATATTACCCTCCCCCACAGGATGGATGATTGAAGAAAAGGTATTGCCTCCACCAACAGGTTGGATAACTGAAGAAAAAACATTGAGAGAAGGTAAGGAGGAAGCCCAAGAAATAGAGACCTAATGTGAAATACTACACTTGGATTTGTCATAAGGGGATAATCCAGCAGAAGATAGACAGGAGGTAGAAATTGATGCAATAGAAAAGATCATCTTTAAGAGACCAACTATGAAATTAACAAAGTACTTGAGGCCGTTGTACGTGAAGGCCCTAGTTAATGGCATACATGTGGGTAAAGTGCTCATCGACAATGGAACAACCATAAATACCATCCCCGTCGAGAATGATGAGAAAGTTTGCAAAGATAGAGAGCGATATGATCCCCACAGAGGTTATCCTTACAAGTTTTAATGGGGGAGCCACTTCAGCTCAATGAGTGATGCCACTAGACATAACCATGGGAACAACCACTAGGACCACTATCTTCTTTGTTATAGATGGTCCTACTAGTTACAATGTACTTCTAGGAAGAGATTGGATCCACAAGAATCGCTGCATACCTTCATCGCTCCACTAATGCTTGGTCTTCTAGAATGACAAAGGCGAAGCCGAAGAGTGCAAGCAGACCATATACTCTTTGTTCCAGAAGCAAACTCAGTGAAAATGTTCATGTATGAAGGAAATTATGAACCTGTCAGGGTAGTACAAAATGGGGAAGAAACTCAGATTGTCGCACAAAGCAAAGAGCCATTTTTGGTAGAAGTACTTCCTGAAATGTGCAATCAAATGAGGCCAAACATAGTGGCCCTTGAGGAGCCAGTAATTGACAAAAGGATAAACAGGGAGATCTAATGAGTTGTAAGCAGCGAGAAAATATGGTCGATATCCAGGCCTTTAAAGCCAAATTGGTGGCTTTCAATGAGGAATGCAAAGAAAGGACAAAGGAAGAAGCAGTACTTAGGATATTGAGAAACAAGGTAGTAGTATTCGAACTAGAGCAGAACGTTGGTTGAGAAGTCAACAAGGTGGATTTCTTAGAGGATGAAGTACGTGCAAAGAACCCAGATGATGAAATAATGAGGATCACAAATCCCGGACATTATCAACCACAAGACCTTTTGATAAAGGTGAACATTGGCGACGAAGGGGAAGATCGTCCAACATTCGTCAACCGGATGCTTAGTCAAAAGGTAAGTAACAAGTTAATATCTTTGTTAAAAGAATATAAGGATTGTTTTAACCCCCAGTATGAACATATGCCTGGTTTAGATAGAAACTTAGTGGAACATAGGTTGCCAACTAAACCAAATTTTAAACCTCATAAGCAACCTCCTAGGTGTTTTTCTCCCAATGTCTTTGTTAAAAGAATATAAGGATTGTTTTGCTTGGGAATATGAACATATGCCTGGTTTAGATAAAAGTTTGGTTGAGCATAGGTTACCGACTAAGCCAAATTTTAAACCTCATAAACAACATCCTAGGCGTTTTACCCCTAATGTATTGCCTGAAGTAAAGAAAGAGATAGAGAGGTTGTTAAAGGTAGGTTTTATTAGAACAACCAGATATGTTGAATGGTTGTCCAATATTGTGTCGGTATTAAAAAAGAACGATAGTATTAGGGTATGCATAGATTTCAAGAATCTAAACTTAACCACGCCCAAAGATGAATATCGAATGCCTTTTATGGATGAACATTCAGGATATAACCAAATTTACATAGCTGAAGAAGATATACATAAAACTGCCTTTAGATGCCTTTGGGCCTTAGGATGCTTTGACTAGGTGGTTATGCCTTTCGGTTTAAAAAATGCAGGGGCAACTTATCTAAGGGCAATAAACTTAATTTTTCATGACATGATAGGCCATTTCATTGAAGTATATGTAGATGATATAGTGGTCAAATTTGTTAAAAAAGAAGATCATTTTGGACAGTTAAAATGCTCATTTGAGCGAATGAGGCATTACAAACTAAAATTCCCTCTGAAATGTGCATTTGGTGTTAATGCAGGGAATTTCCTTGATTTTTTAGAGGGCCATTTTAGAGGCCAAGCCACCTAGTAACAAGAAAAAATTGCAAAGGTTCCTAGGCCAAATAAACTTTTTGAGACGTTTTATCTCTAATTGTGCAGCGTGAACAAAAACTTTTTCGCCCCTTTTAAAGCTAAAAAGTTAGGACGAGTTCGTCTGGAAGGAAGAACATCAAAGGGCTTTTGATAGCCTGAACACATATCAGTCAAATCCACCAGTATTGGTGTCACATATCCAAAGGTGGCCAATGAAAGTATACATATCGACTGAACAAAAATCGATAGCAGGAAGACCAATTTAGAGAAGAAAGAGCAATTTACTATTTAAGTATATAGTTAACAAAATGTGAATGTAATTATTTTGTTATCGAAAAATTATGTTTTGCTTTATATTTCACATGTACAAAACTAAGGGCTTATTTACACCATGTAACTGTTTACTTAGTTTCTAATGTTAATTTGGTTAAATATATGTTTTCTCACCCTATTTTGCACCAAAGGATAGGCCTTTGGTCTTTGGCATTATCAGAATTTGAAATAAATACATACCCCAAAAGGCAGTTAAAAATCGAGCATTGGCTAACTTTTAGCCGACCACCCATGCTTCGATATGCCTAAAGAAATAGAATTGGAAGTTGATTCGTTTGAACTAAAATCATGGGCTTTATACTTTAACGGATTAAAAACCTCTGGAGGTGTAGGGGTAGGTATAGTTTTGATAAATCCTTTAAGGGTTTGTCATAAGTTTGCTTTCGCTTTGGATAGAATGTGCACCAACAATCAAGCTGAGTACGAAGCGTTGATTGTAGGCTTAGAGCTACTAATGGAATTGAGAGTAAAGAATGTAATCATTAGGGGCAATTCCCAATTAGTAATTCACCAATTGATTTGTGATTTTAAATGCCAAAGAGACTCTGTCATAAGTCAGTATGAAATCGCCTGAGAACTATTAGGAGAATTTGATCAGGTGGAACTGCAATACGTTAACAGAATGTATAACGAATTAGCCCAAATGGCTATGGGTTATGCAAAGGTTCTAAATTTAGGATCCACTTGTGAGTATGGAGTAATATTACACGTAGTGCAACGAAGGGCTAGAATGGTTAGTATTCATTACATACAAGAGGGAGATGCAATGATTGGAGGGTAGAGATAAAGAAATTCCTGAAAGAACCTGACGAATGGGGTAATAGGAAAATGAGGTTACGATCATTGAATTATGTACTAATAGATGAGAAGTTATTCAAGAAATGCCTCAATGGTGTTTTATTGATGGAGATTTAATAGATTGGAGGGTAGGCTTGCAAGAGACCAAAACAATTATGGCTGAGATACGTGAAGGAATATGTGCAACCCATCAGGCTTACCAGAGGATGAGATCAAATAAAATAAGAGCGAAGTACACTCAAGTAATTTTTTCATTATCAAGTACTCATTACAAAAGCCAATAGATAAATAACACAATGAGCTATGAACCGCAATTGGAAGCAAGCTACCCTCTTTATCCTATCGAATACTCTTTCTCCTATCAACAACTACAGAGAAGGATAAATCGACCTTCATTTCCTCCCTAAATGCATCGTTGAAATGATGGAAAAATGGGCAAAGAAGCACTCTCAACAAGCAACTGTTTCACATCAAGAACTCCCTCTGGAGATCATAGACGAAAATGGGCACTGAGATGACCTTTATTGACCAACATTTCTTATACCTCTCATACCAAAGAAGATGTCAAGATAGATGGGAAAAGATTGATTCATTTCAATTGGAAGAGAAAATAATTGATCTGTTGGACATGGAAGATCAATCATTTGAGTGCCAAGCGATGGCAACAGATGGATTATGGGCAATGAGGATGAAGATGACAAGTATGTAACAATCACTCAATTTTATAGAGTTCGAAGGCGAAGGGACAGAATACGAAGGGTCAGATTCATGCATAGTAACCCATATTAAAGGTCCAAGTTTTGAGGAGAAAACAGAATATCAAAAGGATAAAGATTCCACATAGGGAATGTGCATAAATATGGCACGAGGTTAGTAATTAAATTTTGAGGACAATTGACGATCAGAGAAAATGTCGATCATACTATTTCAGAATCCATGTAAAAAACATCATACAAATGAATAAAATGGCTAATTCATTGATACAATCGGCTTCCAGTACATGTTTTCTTCGCTCAACTTCCTAGGAAGTAGTACGTTGTTTGGCATCTAGCCTGGTCTTGCAGCCGTCCATCCATACTTGAAGTTCCTTCATCTCTGTAGCCAGACTTACCATCAAAGAGTCTTCAACCATGACCTCAGAAGAGATTTCGTTCAGATTGACTGTGGCCTTCTCAGTCTCCTGAAGCAAAGACTCTTCTCGCTCATAGCACAAATGTACTGAGTCTTTTTGGCTTTTAAATCGACATTCTGGACCAGCAAAGAACTGGTCTCTGAATGGATAATCTTCAATGTTAGCTTACAATCAGATGAAATTTTGAGCGAAGGAAGCTTAAGTGCTTGAGCCATTTTTGCACTTAAGTGCTCAAACTTGTCTGTTTGGCTAGAAGTACTGGTCCTGTTGATGTACATGTCCATGAAGGAAACATACTCAAGCACTGACTACTTGAGAACATTCATGCTATCTTTCGAGAATGCAAGAGATAAAGCAGAAGGACAACTGGCTGAAGATGAACGAGAAGTGGCGCTTGTTTTCACTTGTTTTCAAAAAATGAACAAATCCTGAATGGAACACAAAATGACGTCAGTACCCTACAAAGAAAATGCAAAGGGTTAGCATTTTCTTTACAATTCATGAAATGAAGATGAAAGACGAAACAGAGGATACCTCGTCACCAGCCGTGGAAAATTAGGGCACATCACTGGTTGAATCAACCACTTGGGTGGACTTCCCTTTATCAGAACTAACAGGCTCTTTCACAACAGGCTGACTTACAAGAATTTCTGTGAAAGGCAAACGACAATGTGTTAAAATCAAAAAATGCAGACAAGGGAAAAAACCATAAAATATGCAATACCTTCCAGTTCAACGCATGGGGGGTCAGCGCCCTGGGAAGATGAAAGTTCTTCCATCGACTGTGTGATCAAGGAATCTTGACCTGTAGGTAAGATCTCTTCCTCAGATGTTGGTAGAACAGAGGCCGGTGAAGGTAGAGTCTTTAAAGGTAAAGTTGAGCTCCTTTGAAAAAATCCAAGTAAAACATTAAGACATAAAAGATTTTTCATGAGAAAACAAACTCTGGATAAAGAAAACAAATTTAAATATCTTCCTCCTGATGATGAGAGGGGTATCATCATCATCATCATCGGCATCGTTATCAGGCAATTTTGAAGCTGAAGCCGACCGTTTACGGTTGGAAATATCCTTAGTTGTCTCAGTTTAAGCGAATGAAGAACCAGATGGAATGGGATTCATTGCAGAACGGTTAATGCGAGCTGGAAGGGACTTTGAAGGAGAAATGAGATTCTTGGTAACTAGGGGAATGGCAGGAATGGGATAAACAGAAGAAGCTCCTGGCTCTCCAACAAGTGGAAAACACGGTTAGCATCAGTTACGAATAACCTACGCTTCACCAATGGCCAAAATTGTTCAAAAAGTGGTGAAAGACAAAAGTAGGCTTGAAAGGGGCCAAAGAGAAGTCGTATGTCAACAGCGTATTACGAGCATCAATGGCATGTGCCTCTATTTTATTGATGGTAAGGAAGCGTTCGGTCAGATTCTTGGAAAAACAAGGAGGAACAGGCCACGTTTGGCCAAAACCAAGCTGACAGGCAAAGGATTAGAGAGCACAAACTTCAATCCCTACCTTAGCATTTGTCCCAGTCAAAAGGTCTTAGAACAATTCTAGCTCGATCAAAAATTGAGCCCAAATGGGCAAAGATGTGCTCACATCAGACATGGTGAAAGGAGGTTGCACATAAATCGGGACTTGGTGAGCAGAAAAATGGAAGAATGAAAGAGTTGAATGTAAAGTATAAAAGAAGGTGAAAACATCCCTATTGGACATATTTACAGGGCTCAATTGATTGATGAATAGCCCGTAGCAACTAACTGATCTAGGAGGGGTTAGAGGAGAACGAAGCCGGGGAAAATATGCTCTCAACCACAATTGAGCGAGCCATAAAGGCCCGCCGCCAGTGGAAGATGCACTATTACTCAATTGAAATTGGAGAGAAGTCATACATCTATAAAAGGCGGCTAGAAATAATGAACAAAGGTTCAAAGGCCTACCACGAGCTAATTCATGCGCTATGGACAAGTAAGGCATAGAAGGTTTTATGTTGGGTACACAAAGAACATATTTACAAAGCCAAACTTGAAGAAATGCAACACGTTCTTGCATGGCCGAATAAGAATCAGTGAGTTTCTTTTCAAATTTTGGGGCAGCAACAGTAACCAAAAGGGCAGGAGAAATGGTATCGCCTAGAGGCGGAAGGTTAACCAATGCTCCAACATCCCTCAGAGTAATGGCCATTGGGTCAAGTGGGAATACAAAGGTATTGTATTCCGAAGACCAAAAACTCAAAGCAATGGGGAAAAGTACAAGGTCGTAGATTGAGGGACATAGAACAGTTTCTAATAAGTCCAAAATATTAGCACGATCAAAAATCGCTGTGGTAGGGCCATGATTTACCATACGTGTATGCCAAAAATGAAAGGTAGAATCAGCTTTAGGCAAAGTACGAATACCACGTTCACGGATCGATTTCAGTAGAAAAGGATTCAGAAAAATGAGGGTCTTGAGTGCAAGGAAACAACTGGCCCACCGCAGCTTGCCCCTACCGAATCAGCATCATTAAATGATGGGCCTAGGAAAAACTCATTAAGAGCAGGGTTGGTTGGTGAAAGCGCAGGGTTTACATATGGTCTTGTGAGTAGCAATTGAAAATCTTCGAAACTAAATGAGTTGCTACAAACTCTAATCTTCTTAAGGGTTTGAAAATACAAGTGTTTGAACAGAGAAGCAAGAAGATGAATAATGAGTTTTATAGAAACATGGCAATGCAAAACGTGGGTATAATGGTATGATGAAATATCGTACTTCGCGGTTTATAAGAGTAGTGAAATATTATACTTCTTTGGGATGTAGAAGGTCACTGCTAAAATAAAGTGATGATTCGGATTCTCCGTCTTTTTGGGATTTCAAGTATTGCACGAGAATACAAAAAATAAATATGGCATAAAATTAATGATCAATATTAATTGCCAAATTAGGGGGTAATTGTTGACGAACAAAAATGAGGCCCAGTCAAATGGCCCAAACAATGAAGGCCAATTATGAAAAATTCGAATGATAGGCCCACACAAGGCCGCGTGAAAAACCTAAGATGAAGTTATGTCGCGAAAGCCCATCATCGGCCAAGCCTGCAAGACGCCAAGATCAGGGCGAATATAGTGCCTTGTTGTCATTCAAAGTGACAGCCCCATCATCGATCAACCTCGCGAGATGCCCAAATTCTGGGCAAATATAATGACTAGTTGTTATTTAAGGTAATAGTTATTGACACAGTTAATGAATAGTCTCATCACATTCCACAATCCAAGAATCTCGGAGGCAAGCGGTTAAGGAATGGAGGATAATTGTAGCAGTTAAAGACGGTAGTTTATTGACAAGTCAGCCATTTGGAGAAAGTGGAAAGTTACAAGGCGATGAGCGGTTGTCAAACGATTCCACAATAAAAATTGTCAAAGGAGTATAAAAGAGAAAAGAAGACACGGAAGCAACCCCGATCAAATCACTCTCGAACAGAGACTATGTAATTTCGTTTCCTCTAATTTTTTTGTCTTTAAACTTTCAATTGTCTTCTGTGCTTGTACCCCTTGGAAGCATTTCATTTCGAGTAAACCGTACTCTTCATAAATAAAAATGCCCCTCGTTGGGACTTTGTCTCGAGAGATTTTGTTCCTTACACAATCATCTGAATCTTTTAATTGTTAGCGAGGCCCAACTTTTCGTGCGAAACAGTGTGCAATTGGTTGGAGGTAAAATATAACTCCTCTTTACTGAATTCTCTCTTTCTTGTGATATTAATCTCTATTTGTGAAAAATAAACACGGTAAGCTAGATTGCAGGAGATGAACCAATAAAGAAGAGTCAAACACAACGTGTTATTTTCTTTCTCTTAGTCTCTCTTTATTACGAAGTTAAAGAACATGTTTGAGTTGGAAGAACATTAACCGCTCGTGATGTGTAGTCAATTGGAAGAACGTTAAATTTCCACGAGTGACATCTTCGACAATATACATTAAAAATATTTTTCTCCCATGTGGTCTTGACTGAATAGAGAAGAAATTCTGCCTAAAAGTTAAAATGTGACTATAATTTCAAAATTATTTTAGTCCTCTAGACAGAGTTAAAATTGAAGATAATATGAATGAAGAATGAAGACGGTGAACCATTAATTTTCTATATATATTTCAATTAGCAATGTACAATATATATACAGACTTCTTGGAATGGGGAGTAAGCTAAAAAGAGAATAATTACACGTGAAGAGAAATCAAAATAGTTACAACAATGTTGGGGTCCCAAAACCTCTAAAATCAATTTTACAAGTGCTCAAACAGGTGAGCAATTCAATCCGGTAAGTATGAGAATATACGGTGACTTCATCTCAATCCGGTGACTTTATCTAAATACGGTAACTTCATCTCAATCCGGTAACTTCACCTTAATACGGTAAGTTCATCTCAAATATGGTAACTTCAATTACATATACATTTCAACACCTCCTTTCAAGCTGGAGTTTAGTCATTTACTCCAAGCTTGTCTTTAAGAGTCAAAAACTTGGTTTGAGCTAGTGGCTTAGTCAATAGATCAGCTATCTGGTCTGATGATGGAATATATTGAATCATTAGCTTCCCTTCAAGAACCTTGTCCCAGACAAAATGAATATACAACTCAATGTGTTTGGTTCGAGCATGATAGACAGGACTAGCACTGAGGTTGTCACACCACAAGGTTGGTAATGAAGTAGGACACAAATTGATCTCCTTAAGTAGAGATTCAATCCAACTTATTTCTGTAGCAACTTGAGCCAAAGCTCTATATTCGAATTCGGTGCTAGACCTTGCCACAACTTGTTGCTTGTTAGAGGACCAAGCAACCAAGGTATCTCCCAAGTAAAAGCAATAACCAGTCGTGGATCTCCTGTCATCAGGGCAAGAAGCCAAATCAACATCAGCAAAACATGTTATGCTTATTCTTTCACTTCTTTGGATCCATAATCCTTGTTCAATTGTCCCTCTCAAGTATCTGAAAACTCTTTTGACAGCTTTCCAATGTATGTCTGAAGGATTTTGCAGAAATTGGCTAAGTTTGTTCATGGAGAATGCTATGTCAGGCCTTGTATGAGCCAAGTATTGTAAGCCTCATGTTGCACTTCTATACGGAGATGGATCAGTCATTTTCTCTCCTTCATCTTTAGATATGATTGCCAACGGACATTGGAGTTACACAAAGCTTGAGATGTTCAAGATTGAACCTTTTTAACTAGTCCTTTATGTACTTATTTTGGGTGAGATACATTCATGACTCATCCCTTCTCACTTCAATACCCAGAAATTGATGTAGCTCACCCAAATATTTTAATGCAAACTGCTTGTTAAGATTGTCAATGTAGCTTTGCAACATTTTGTGATCATTACTGGTTATCACTATATCATCAACATATACTAGAACAAAAATTACTTGCCTTTGATTCATGTGGAAGAACAATGAACAATCTGCCTTAGACTTTATGAACTTCCATTCTAGAAGTGTTTTCTTGAGCTTGTCATACCATGCCCTAGGTGCTTGCTTCAATCAATAGAGAGCCTTTTCAAGTTTGCACACAAAATTAAGATTAGCTTCATTTACAAAACCTTCAGGTTGGCTCATGTACACCTCTTCATTTAGCTTGCCATTCAAAAAAGCATGATTGATATCTACATGCCTGATCCTCTAGCCTCTTGACACTGTAAGTGTGAGGATAATTCTTAAGGTAACAGCTTTAATTATAGGGCTAAATGTTTCATGATAGTCAATACTTGAAGTCTGAAGGAAACCCTTTTCAACCAATCTTGCTTTGTACTTTATCACCTTTCCTTCAATGTCTCGTTTGACTCTAAACACCCACTAGTTTCCTATGACTTTGTTACTGAGCGGTGGTGGTACAAGCTTCCAAGTTTTGTTCTTTAAGAGGTTATATATTCATCTGTCATTACATTTTTCCAGTCCTTACTTGCTAAAGCTTCATGCGCTTCACTAGGTTCAAAATCACTGTGCTTTATTCGGTTTTCTGGGCAGTGAGTTGAGTAGACTTTAGTTTGAAAATACCTGCTTCACTTCTAGTAACCACCAGGAAGATCAATGAATAAAGATCATATAAGATCAATTGGATGCATTTGGAGGTCAACAGAGAGAAATATAGTGGAAGTATTTTCACAAATCAATTTCCAGCCGAAAAAGTTATGCTACGGATTTTCAGTCTCAACCTAAGAAGCATTTTTTGGATAGAAAACGTTCGAATTGGAAAGCTATTATTTTTATAGGAATTGTAGACCTTTTAATTACCTTTCCAATTTATGCTATGGATTTTTAACATCAATTTGGGATCCATTTTTTGGATAGTAAATGTTTGAATTGCAAAATTTGTATTTCAAGAATAATTTTAGCCCTTTTAATTGTCTTTTCAACACATCTTGAATCTATTCAGTCGGATACTTGTAGAGAAAGTTATGATCAAAATACCGGAATCTATTCAGAGACATACCTACGCACGTGCAGGCAACTCATGGCGCGCGTGCAAGGCCTTATTTTCCCTAACCCGAGAGTCAGCTATTTCTACTGTGTGTGGAAAATAGTTATAACGGTGCACGTATACAGGCCTTTTCAGCAGAAGAATCTTTAATTTCCTTTCGTGATTTAAACTCTTTTGGAAACCAAATTG
>CAIGRO010163240.1:0-16531 GCA_903798355.1 Fraxinus baroniana | reverse complement strand
CGGATTAAAAACACGCGAAACAACATTTTTCTCTAATTAAAAATTGCATCTATCTTATGCGTGATGGACCTTGAAATACATGCTGTAATGATATGATTCTATTATTGCTTTGAGGTTGAGAGTACTTGATTTTGAATATCAACAAATTTTTTGGCTTGAAGATTACGCAAGTCTCGTACTAGAAGAGGGTTAGTCAATTTGAAGAAATTCACGTAAGTTCAGTCCTGCCGAAGTAAACAAACTTTGTCAAGCCTACATTTATTGACCATATCACATTCATTGGACATGAATAATAGCAAATTATAGGACCACCTTATCCATTCCTTTGACCAACTGTTTTCTTTCTCCTCATTGGCTGAATTGAAAATTGGCTTCATATTCGTAGTTGTTATTTAATTTATACAAAAAGGAGAAGATTGTAACGGACTTCTATTTCTCGAGGAAGGAGAGAAAATACCATTGAAGGAATTGAATTGAAGAAAACGAGTTGTCCACTTAAATGAATTAAATATTGCTTGAGGCAGATTTTTTAAGTGAAAAATAATTTTTATTTTTATTTATTTATTTATTTTTTTTTTTGAAAAATGAATGATTAAAAAGTACGAAAAAATTATGAATCTCATAGAATGTATGGTTAAAAATGATTTCGAAAAAAATATCTTCTGAACAAATCATTACATTTTCCACAAAGAGTTCTTTTTCTCCTTTCATTTCCTAAAGTTACACATGTTTATCTTTAATTTCACAAGTATTGTGTTGCATTTGAATTAGAAGATGTAATATACACATTCTTAAAAAATCACTATTCCAAAATCTATTTTTACAAATGATGGGGCTCAAACAAAAGCTAAATATACTTTATTCATTGCAAATATAATGCTATTTTTACGTAAATATGCGTTCATTTGAAATTCTTATGTTAGATATTTGATTTAAATAATTGCAAGCATTAATTTTTCTATTAAATTATTTAAGTGATGAATTTCTTTTATTTAATAATAAATTATTAATTTTGAATAAGATTTGTTCTTAATTGTTGTTGTTCCTGAAGAAGTATAATTTAGCATGTGTTTGACACCCATTATTTTTTTTTAATTAGAACTACACATTCTCCAAATAAAATAATATCGCACACAAATCTAAAAATTTTCATTACTTTTCAACCACACATTTTTTCATCAATCACTATTCCAAAATGGGTGCCAAACACATAATTAATAATACTAATAATCTAGAAGTAGTGGATCAATCTGGTACAAAATATTATTATTCTTGAAGTAGTAAACTATTATTTACAAATATTTTAGTTAAATTTTACTTCCTATCGAAGACCATAATTATGTAATATCTAATATAAATTAGATTTTTGCTCGTGAAGAGAAAATCCTTAAATAATTCATTATTCTAAACAATAATCTATTATTGCTCTTGAGAGCATAATATTAAAATTTCAACATTTTCAAAAGAATATTGACATATTACTTTTGAACAAATAATGGTAAAATCAACGTGCTCTAAAAGTAATACAATATTTCGAAGGAGCTCACCCAACATAGAAAGAAAATTGAAATCAATAGTGCAGTAAATTTGCAGAATATGAACGCCATGCAGTAGTTGTGATCAAATGTTGCTATCTCAGTAATTTGTTGTCCAATTGTCGTGAAATTTGGATAAAAAGTTCAGAACTCATTGTTCTTCAAGTTCAACGGTTAGAATTATGATCAAACAGTTCACTTGTGAGAAATTGCTATTGAAAATAGTGGCAAATTTGAATTGATTAGAACTCGTAATTTTTTTAAGAACAATTTTTTTGTTTTTGTTTTTTCTTTTAAGAATTCTTTTTTTTTTTTTTTTTGAATTTTGACTCAAAGTTATTTAGTGTGTGTTTGGTGTTTATTAAAATGAGAGAATGTATTTTTTTAAAGTGATGTGATGAGAAATGTATGGTTGAAAAAGATTGAAAAGTTATTGATGTGATATAAAATATTATTTTATTGAAGAATGTGTGGTTGAAAATGAGTAGAAGAATGAGAATGTAAAAAATAATGTAGATCAAACATGGGCTTAAACTTATTTCAATTCTTAAATATTATGTCGTTACTTCTAAAGAAGATCGATTTATATTAGATCAATATTCCAGAAGAATATTGTATTATTACTCTTAAAGATTATATATCTCATTGTGCTCTTGAAAAAGTACGAAATAAATAACTCTTTGAAGAAAAATAATTACTTATTTTATCAATATTCAAGAAGAATTAATTGCATCACTGCTGAAGAGCATAACATTCAATATTTAAATATTCTCAAACAATATTATGTTATTACTTTTGAAAAAGTATAAATCTTGAAACAATAAAAAGATTTAAAAAGGGATTATCAAGATATCTATTTAGTAGATGCACTATGCACATAGTTATTCAAGATGAAAAGTCCTTGAAATCAACATTAGCAGAAAAATAATGTTAACATGAAATCATGTTATAGAATATTGTTGAAGAATTTGGAAAGGCTTGTATTATCTTATCAAATGATACAAAATGACATTGATGATACAATTTATTCAAACAAAAGAAATTTGATTAGTTTTAAAGATATTCGTCACAATAGATATCACATAGAAACAATCAAGAAAATAGTATCGAATATCTTTTTGCATATCTTCTTTTATATTTCACCAGAAGCAAATAAAAGAAAAACTACATGCACTCTCATCTTACACATATTATACATTTATAAAAATGATTGAATTAAACATTATCATGAAATCGAAGTTCGTTGATCCAAAAGATTTTATACTTTAGCATGATTGACTGGACATCTAAGAGTAATAATGATGAACTAAATAATAACAAACTTACATGAACATCCTATAAAGGATCAGAAGATTATTTTACCTAATAAGTATCCATGTGCTACTTATTTTTAAGGCAAGTTAGTCATCATAGTTACAAAAGTTAATGTTGAATCTCCAACTTTTTAAAAAAGAATTCATGAAGATGTATATTGGTAAATATACCCATCATATGGACTATTTCATTACTTTATGATTTTAATTGATTCTTCTTCTATATGGTCACATGTCTTCCTACTTTCCACTAAGAATATAGCTTTTACTAAATCGCTTGCCCAAATCATAAAATTACAAGCTCAATTTCTTGATTACTCAATCAAGACTATTCGTCTTAATAATACTGGTGAATTTAGATCACAAGCATTCGATAATTACTTTATGTCAATTGGGATTGTTAGTGAACATTCGATTGTACATATCCATACACACAAAAAAAGTTTAGTGGAATCGTTTATCAAATTTCTATAATTTATTGCTAGACCATTACTTATGAAAACAAAACTCCCAATTTCGATTTGGTGTCCTCCATATTACATGCTGCATTATTGATTCGTATAAAACCAACAATTTATTATCAATATCTACGTTTACATCTTGCGTGAACCTAATACTTTTCACTAACGGATTTTCAATTGTACTGTCCAAATCCCCATTTCACCCCATAATGTACTGAAATGGGTCCCAATGAAGACTTGATATTTATGTTAGTTTTGATTTACCATATATTATTAGGTATATTGAACTTTTAATAGATAATTTATTTACTACATGTTTTGCAGATTTTCATTTTGATGAAATGATTTTACAAGTTTGGGAGGGGAAAAATTATATCCTTAAAAATAAGAAAGAATTGTTTGGAATGAAATAACTATATCTCACTTTGATGCCCGTAGCAATCCATGTGAGCAAGATGTTAAAAAATCATTCCCTTGCAAAGAGCTATAAATCAATTATCTGATGTATTTTGTTGATACAAAAAAAGTGAAAATGACATATATATTAGTAGAAAATATTTCAGCAAAAAATGATATTCCTGTAGGATTTGTTGTAGCAAATGAATCTCAAATATGCCAAAATCGTAGTCAAGCTGTTGATTCAAAAGATTCTGTACTTAGAAAACAAAAAATACAAAAGAAAAATCAACAGAAAGCTTTGAAAGAAATAATATTAGGAAAGACTGATAAAACAAATATTGAAAATATAGTTCATATAGAATCACTAGTGTTAAACAATAATAAGATTTCAATAAATTATTTGTTATTTTTTCCATAAATTATGGGAACGGAATATTATTATAGGAAGTATTTTTGTTTTTAATATGGCTCTTGAAATTATGGGAAATGAGATTTGTGAAGTAAACCTTGATATCAACATTTTCAAATCATTCTAAAATTATTATAGTTCATGAAGCAAGTCGAGAATATGTATGATTGAGGAACATGACTCATCATATCCATACATTTTGCAGATTAATTTCAACAAAAGATAGTGCAACAATTTTGTATAAAAATAACACAGCGTGTATTGCACAACTTAAAAAAGACTATACCAAAGGGGATATGACGAAACATCTTTCTCCAAAATTCTTCTATACATATGAGTTTCAAAAGAATAACGACATCGATGTTCAACAATTTCGTTCAAGCGATAATGTGATTGATTTATTTACAAAAGTATCTCTAACATCTATATTCAAAAAATTGATATACAAGATTGGAATGCGTCGATTCAAAATATTCGGTGATTAACATTAGGGAGAGTGGTTGTACTGTTTTTTCTTAGTCTAGATTTTGTCTTACTAAGTTTTAATGAGGCAACATTTTGTTTATACTCCAAAATATTAACAATTAACTGTACTCTCTTTTCTTTTATTTGATTTTTTTTTACCACTAGATTTTTATAAAGCAAATTTTTTAATGAGACAGTTATTGTTCAAATAATCATCAAAAGGAAAATATTGTAAAACTATAAGATAATTATTGATGATTATGCAGTCTTATCATGATACATAGATAAGTTTTATCTAGTGTATAAAAGTGTATTCTACTTTGATTTGAACCCCATGAATATGATACATTTGTTCTCAATAAAATATACACAAACTTATTGACTTATTGACTTTATCCTCTTTTCTCTCTAATTTATAACATATTATATATTAATAAATCATTATCGTGGCCCATCACGAATTTAACATTTCAAGATCCCTTACTAACACATAGGTAAGTCACATTGGTTTACATATTATTAGCTTTTCAGAAAATATTCAAAACAATAACTTAAATAGAATCTTTTAATTAGGTAGGTAATAGAATGAATTGATTGAATAAAAAATTAATGTTGAGTTTGTGAATTGAGGCAGCATTTTGTTTATACTCCAAAATATTAACAATGAACTGTACTCCTTTTTTCTTTGTTTGATCTTTTTTTTTTTTTTTTCCACTAGACTTTTATCAAGCAAATTTTTTGACGAGACAATTATCATGCAAATAATCATCAAATGAGAAATATTGTAAAACTATAATATAATTATTGATGATTATAAAGTCTTGCTATGATAAATAGATAAGTTTTATCTAGTCTAGAAAAGCGTATTCTACTTTGTTTTGAATCCTACAAATACGAGATCTTTGTTCTCAATAAAATATACACAGGTCTATTGACTTCTTTACTTAATTCTCTCCTCTCTCTAATTTATAACATATTATATATTAATAAATCATTAACATGGCTCATCACAAATTTAACAATTCAAAATCCATGAATAAAACATAGGTAAGTCACATAGATTTTAAATATTATTAGTTTTTCCGAAAATTTTCAAAACAATAATTTAAATAAAATATTTCAATTAGGTAGGTAATAGAATGAATTGATTGAATAAAAAATTAATGTAGAGTTTGTGAATTAAGGCAGCATTTTGTTTATAATCCAAAATGTTAACAATTAACACCAAGTTTTTTTTTTTCCTCCTGTGTCAGTCAAAGGTTGACACACACAGACCAAAAAACTTAAGGGCTGTCAACGCAGACAGCACTAAGTGACAAAGTAGGGGCCATAAATTTTTTTACGTTTCTGTTTTATAGTCTTTCTATCAGCTTTTGACGGACACTTTGGCCAACTTTAATTTTTTGTTTGACTTTTTTTTTTCTTTTGTCACCAAGTTGAAACTTTTTCATTTTTCCTACTGATTTGTCATATCCATCATATTTTGCATTTTTTTTGACTGAATTGGCTATAAATTCGCTTCTCAAAACCATCGAACAACCAATTCATTCTAGTCTCATCTTCTCAATAAGAGCATATTTCAGTCACTATAAGTTTAGGCCCAAATTGTTTCTTCAGCAATTAGTTTATTTCATTGAGATATTTACTTGTCTTGGATTTATCGTGGTGTATTATCTATTTTTAAAGTGAGTACAATAAATTTTTTTTGTCATATTCGTAATGAAATGTGATTTTGTACATATTTAATTTATTTTTTAATGTTGTAAGAATGAAAGGAGATGATAATGTATTTGTACCACAAGTTCATGTAGGTGTGATTCCGCAAATTGGGCAAGAGTTTGAAATATTAGACGATGTATACAACAACTTTTACAATGAGTATGCAAAATTAGTTGGGTTCAATGCACGCATCGGTAGTAGTCGAAAGAACGCACAAACGAACGAAGTTGTCTAGAAATCATATGTTTGTTTCAAACAAGATCAGAAAGATGAAATCTACCAAATGAAATTTAAAAATGCCCGTTCAGGAGAAAGAAATCGTGGAGACTCTCGTTGTGGCTGCACCGCCAAGTTAACAGTTGTAAAAAAAACAAACACAAAATTCTTGGGCTGTGAGCCTTTTTTCCGAGGCGCATAATCACTCACTTTCTACACCGAGCAATGTTCACCTGCTACGATCGTATCATGAAGTTTCAGCTACGAAAAAAGAGCTTGCAGAGCAATTTTCACTGGCAAATATTCCTACTTGCCAACAAATCAGGCTTATGGAGATAGATACTGGTGGTCCATCTTCAATTGGTTGCTCTGAGCAGGATATTAGGAACCACCAAAGAAACCTTCGAAGGGAACACATTGGACATGATGCAGAAACATTGATAGAATACTTCGAGCTGGAGAAAAGAAAGAACCCCAAACTTCTACTATGCATACGAGACTAATGATGATAGAGTGCTTGCTCGGTATTTTTGGGCTGATTCCGATTCCAAGATTTCATACGTTTACTTCGGAGACGTTGTCGTGTTTGACACGACCTATAATACCAACAAGTACTCGATGGTGTTCGCACCATTTATTGGTGTCAACCACCATCGTCAAACTATTGTATTTGGATGGAGCTTACTGAGCGATGAAAAAGCTAATTCTTTCATTTGGTTGTTCTCAAAGTTTGTAGAAGCCATGCCAACACAACAACGTCCTAGCATGATTATCACTAATCAAGATGGTGCCATTTTGAGAGCGGTCGGCCAGGTATTTCCTGACACACTGCATAGATTATGTTTATGGCATATTGAACAAATTTCTAGAGAAGATGAGTCATGTACTTTATAAGGAAATGTACCATAATCTGGTAAACATCATTATGGAGTCTGAGAGTCCTTACGAATTCGAAAGCCGCTGGTCTGAAATGATGGAGACCACTCACCTAGGGGATAACGAATGGTTATGTAATATGTATGAAATACGAACCCGTTGGATACCATCATATGTGAGACACATCTCTTTCTGCAGGGATGTCTAGCAGTCAGCAATCAGAAAGCAACCATGCATTATTCAAAAGATACGTGGACAACAAAAATACGTTAATGGATTTCATCACAAGATTTTCCAATGCCCGGCGCACCAACGACATGGGTAATTGGCTGAAAATAACACGGACTTAAACGAGCAGCCTCGGATGACAATGTCATTTCGCAATGGAAGTTCAGATGGCCAGCATCTATACAAAGCCCATTTTCCTACGATTTTAGACAGAGCTTGTACAGAGTACTTACTATCTTTGTTCGTAGACATCAACAAAAGAGGTCTCAAAACATATTCCATCATGCGTTTTCAAAATGGAAAAACGTATGATAGACAACGTGAGGTTCTCCACTACAGTTGACACTTGAGTTCGAAGGACATTGTGTCGTCACATGCTTTCATTAATGATCAAAAAACAGGTTATGTTGTTACCAGACCACTATATTGTACGTCGATGGACCCAGACTGCAAAAGCAATTTCCATTTTTGAACCAATTTTTAATCCATCTACTGGTCATTATTTAATTTCACGACACGGGATGTTGTCGCGAACTACATTAGAGTTGGTTGACGAGGGAGCCTTGACCGATGCTCAAACCACATTTTTAATGGATGGGTTTCGTGACTTGAAATTACATGTAAAGGATGTTGACGATAGCAGTGATATGCGATGAGTAGGATGAAGAACAAGAGTAAAGAAAGTACTCAACATGTGGTTGATCCTACTCCGGTAAGGACGAAAGGGTGCGAAAAGCAATTGAAGTCGTCGAAGGAGTTAGCCATGTCCCAATCTCGGAGAAATTGTCGTGGATGTGGTCGTAGTGGACATGATAGAAGAACTTGTCCAACTTTACAACCGAAGTGAGTTGATAGACGATATCATGTTTAAGCTTTAATTTTTTTCCCAATAATATGTTTAATCTATTTTTTATCCATGTAATCAGGACGCAACTGGTGGACGAGCCATATGAACCACAATACTTGTGGAATGATAATAAAGATAATATGTACATTAACATTGCTAGCAATGACTATGGGGAGTTCACAGGTTTTCACGACGATGACTATCATTAAGTCGCATTTTTATTGTATTCATTTTAATTGTATGTTTATATTAAGTCTATTTGATTTTCCTTCCCCATTTTATCCTTCGTGATTTACTGTTTATTTTAAAGAAGAAAAAAATTGTCAGTTTTAAAAAAAAAAATTAAAAAGCATTTTCCTCCGCGCGCAGAGGCATGATGTTCCGAGTGTTTTTTTAAAAAATAACATTCTCCATTTTTTCTTTACTTTCTTGCTTCATTACATACCTATATAAAATTAGAATTTTTTTCGCAACCGTGTCTTTTTTTATTTCTTATTTTTTTTCTAATAATTCTACTTATCAACATTTCACACGAACTATAAATTTAATTTCACTTATTAATAATTTAATTTAAAAACATTAGAAAATATTCAATTCTATACATACATGAAAATCAAAATTCCTTTCGGGGACGTTGCTCCCTCGACCTGATCGGATAGGTCAATCCTCGTCGGTGGCGTTTTCCACGAACTCCCACGAGGGGACGCTGCCCCCTCGACCTGACTGAAAATTGTATTAATAACTCGTTTAAGTTTTCCTTTTTGATAACTCTCTGGAGATTTCCTTTTTAACAACTCTATAAATAAATTATTACGTAAGCGAGATTTTTCTTCTTTAATCTATAGTTTCTATTTGATCCTATTTTAAAAAATTTATTTTCATTCAAAATTATTATAAAATATATATTTTAATAAAGCAGTTTTATATAATCCTTATTCTTTAAAATTGATTTTAATTATATATAAGAAATTTGTATGTGAATATATAGCCCTGTTTGATCTCAAATTTTTTAAAATACATTTTTCCCTATTTTACTTTTCATCCACACATTTTCAAAAATATAATATCACACGTAAACCCAAGTTTTTTTCTTTTTTAACCATATTCTTCATCAATCTATTATTTTAAAATGCATTCTTAACCTTTTAATGGAGTTCAAAGAGGCTCATAGTCCCCTTTTGGTATCCATTATTCAAAAAAATAAAAATAAAAATAAATTGAATAGTATTTTTAGGATAGGAAATTTTTTTGAATTTACATCTAAAATATTTGACTGTGTGAACATGTATTGAAAAATGTTATTATAACACAAAAAAAAAAAAAAAAAAAAAAAAAAAACACTACTACAAGGTCCTCGTTATCACCGGGAACGTTCTGTCTTTAAAGACCGTCATCAAAATCTTGCTCACGCANATTATAAAAAAAAAAAAAAAAAAAAAAAAAAAAAAATGGTTTTAAAACAATCAAAGCCATGGGCATAATTTTTCCTACTTTTAACATCATAAAAATAAAATAAAATAATTTCTATTTTCAGCAAAATTTAACCAGTACATAATCTCTGGAATTAACCAAACCGACATGGACTTGAAATTCTAGGTTTTGTGAACTGAATGCGACCAAAAAGCCACCTCTCCCACCTCTTTCCTTGTCCCCTTTCCATTCATTTTCTCTCTCGCGCTACAAATATGAAAGCACCGCTCAAAGTTTCTTGCAAATTCTTCTTCTTCGAAATTTCTGAGTTTTTCAACCTTAAGTTTGTTCTTCTTTGAATTTTTTTTTGCGTCTGAGTTGGTTTTCTATTGACTCTTTCTGTCAACACAAGAAAGTAAAGTCGCTTGAATTAGCGTAATTTGTTATTTGACAGGTATTGTCATTCTCTTACCTTGATCAATGGTTCCATCTCCTAGTATTAGCTAGATTCAGGTGATTTAATTTTTTCGGTTTTTTGGTTTTCAAGAGTTGTTTAACAATCATTTTCTAAGCTCCGTAAATGGAGATACCTTGTTTTCGTTTCTAAATTGTTTAATTATTAAAAGTATTAACATCAATGGGCTTAATAAATTTATTGAAAGGAGAATGAGTATAGCATCTCGATTTTTATTTTTTATTCTTTTATGTTTAAGTTAATGTTATACCAGATCGTGCATTTAATGAAATATTTGTTTTTTGTTTGCTTAAGGTAAATATTTGGGTTCAAAATGTTTTAACCTTATTTCTGGATTTTCTGTTGGAGTTGAATTTTTATATGTACTTTAAGATCCTGAAATATGATTTTTGTTGTGATCTCTTCCCTTGGTAATTTCTTTTTCTATCAGATTCAATTTCATTTGGAGAATCGCCTGTATCAATGGTGAGTATATTGTGTGTGTATATATATTTTTTATTTTTCTCGTTTTAATTGTCCACAAAATAGAGAAAAAGAGAGAGCTTTTATAAATAACTGATGTGTTCTGTGATCCATCTGTACCTTTGTCGTGTTGTAATCAGGGGGGAGCTCCAGCTTTCTTTGTAGATGATCTTCAGAAAGATTTAACAAATGGATTTCATTTAAAATTGAAAGGCCATGAAACGGCTATTAACATTGGCCACAATAAAACGGTATGATGAATATACATATTGAATATAAGTTCTCTGATGATTTTTTATTTTTCTTGCACACAATGGGAAATTCTTGGTTACAAGTGAGTCTTTTGCCTCTCTACTTTGATTCAGTATGTCATTGCTGGGACGGAAAATGAATCAACTTCGAACATTGAAGTTCGAATTTATGATAAACATACTGATGAATGGTGAGTTTTTGATATGGAATCTAATTTATATTAATTATTATTAGTCTAGAGGAGGTGTGATTGAAATTTCGATAAATACTTCTCAATAAAAATTTCAGGGTGATCCCTATTGTGTTGGGAACAAAACCTAAGTCATCAACGGGCCATACAGCTGTTCTTTTGGATGAAGACAAGATTTTGGTTATTAAGGGAAATTCCACTTCTGATGATTGCTTTTGGTTTCTCGAGGTTGGTACCTCTTGTCTTGCTCTTTAAAAATGGATAGAAGTACTATTATTCCGTATTTCATTGATGACTTAACTTACGACGACTCAATTCTATGACGAAGTGAAATATTCCATATTTTTCTCTCCGCAGACCTTGACAAAACATGAATGAAAACCAGATGTTCTTGAATTTTAAGCCTGATAAATACCTAATTCCATGATCTTATATTATTATTGTCAATTTTGTTCTAGTCTTTAAACCAGGAACTTATTCTGCAGGTCAGTACTGCATTTGTTAGAGAACAGAAGAAGAGATTTGAGACTGATGTGGTTGCTTGGAGTAGAGGAGTTATTGGTGAAGCTGAAATACCCATTGTAATTAGTGGTCCTTCTGGAGTTGGTAAGGGTACCATTATTTCCAAACTGATGGAAGAATTTCCATCAATGTTTGGATTTTCAGTAAGCCACACCACCCGTGCTCCAAGGAGCAAAGAGCAGAATGGAGTGCATTACCATTTCACTGAACATAGTGTCATGGAGAAAGATATAAAGGATGGAAAGTTCCTTGAGTTTGCATCCGTTCATGGAAATCTCTATGGAACCAGTATAGAAGCTGTTGAGGCAGTCACAGATAGAGGAAAGGTATATGTTTTGCTCCCTTGAAAAGGATCCGTTTTGTCCAGTGTGTATAGCTCTTCTGAACATTACCAAAATAAGAGGGAGGGAGAAGACTTTTTCCTATTGAATTGTCAGTTTATACTGTAACATTGACACAAATGTTATCCATTTTTTATATTGTTTCTCTATCTTATGAACTTAAGGGAGTTTCGTGTTATGTAATGTAGAGATGCATCCTTGACATTGATGTTCAAGGAGCGAGTTCTGTGAGGGGTAGTTCTCTTGAAGCCATTTTTATATTTATTAGTCCTCCCTCATTTGAAGATCTCGAGAAGCGCCTGCGTGCAAGGTGCGTTATTCTTGAATAGAATTAAGTAAGAAAAAGAGATTGTACTGTCTTGTCTAATCCTGTGTACCAAAGATTTTCTCCCCTTGCATGATTTTTTTGTTGATGAAAGTTCACCAATTCTGGGAACAGGGGGACAGAGACAGAAGAACAGATCCAAAAGCGGCTCAAAAATGCTAGGGCGGAGATTGAACAAGGAAACTCACCAGGCCACTTTGATCGTATCTTGGTGAATGATGACCTTGAGACTTGTTACAATAATCTTAAGGTGATTCTCACTCCGCTCCTTATACACCATATATTTCATCTTAATGACATCTTCTTAAGTTTTATCTGCAAAGAACCAAAAAACAGTGACATCTGAGATTATATTTTTAACGTGTTATAGAAATTATTGGGCCTTAATGAGGGTGCTGAGACCCCACACAAATTATGTAAGCGACTCAACCAATCTATGGTTTCATCTTATTGACCTCTTTTAATTCCAAGTATAAAATTGTTGCATCTTAAAATTGATCTTTTTTGGGGCTTTATCATTCAGTGCCAGAATTGGTAGAAATGCATCTGGAGCACACAGTTTCGAAAATGGATCAGAAGATCCTCATAAACTGTGGAAATTCAGAAGAAAACTCATATGGAAACATGTATGTTATATGCAGCTGGACATTTAATAGTTTCTGGCTTTTTATATTCTGACTTCTCAAGTATCTAATGTAGGTTTTCCCTGGATTTATCTTCAATTAAAGGTGGGGCACCAGGACGGACAAGGGGGTTGAACTTGCTCACTATCGAACCATCCATAAATGGCACCAAAATGCTAAGCTAATGTCTCCAGCATCTCCACTGACGTTCTTTTCTTCCGGAGTTTTGTTTCTTTTTATTTCTTATGCTTGCTTACCTTGAAAGTTGCTTACCTTGAAAGTGATTGAAGTTTTAAGATTAAATCTGAGTAGCAAGACAATTTGAGGGTATCGGGGACACAGATAATATGCAGATCTAACATATCAACTGTTTTACTTCCGATATGGTAATGAAAGAGAGAGGGCATGTAGATGGACTAGTGGAGCTAACGTGTTAATTCTTGTTATATTGTGATGGGAAGTTGGAATTCGAAAAACAAAATTAGTACTCTATTGGAAAGCTGCTCATTTGAATGTTTGTCTTGCTGTTCATTATATATCTGTGGGGTTGTCAACATTTTAAGTATCTAATAACTGCATATACCATGCATGTTTCTCAAAAGATTGGTAAGATACAAGTATTTAGCTAACTTTGCTTAAATCCTACTATTTAAGACCTGAATTATGAAATTCATGTTAAGTGATGATCATCAATCCATGTAGCAGTGAGGTCTCTGCCACATTGTTCAATGATGTTGGAATGCATTTTTCTTCAATGGACAATGTAGCTGTAACCTCGTTTCCTCAGACTTACAATGATCATCATTTCTGGAGACAAAAACACAAGAGAGTGTCTGTTGCTGTGTGCTTTCAATTAAATTCTTGATGTTCGAGTCTTTGACGGACAGCTACATGTTTCATTTACATAAACCACATGTTCTGCCTTTGTTCTCTGCTCAATTGTCTATAAATTTTGAAGCGCTCTCGTGTATTGATGAAGAAATGCTGGAGGCAACTGAACGGCAAATAGCCACAGCATTTCATTTGGGGGCCGCGATAGACGATTATTTAATGCTACAAATCAACGACATTTTCTGTGGAGTTGTACATCAAGTTGGAATTCCTTCTTGTTACATAAACTAGTGATGATTATGAACCAAGAGAATTGAACTATTCCTCAAAAGTTGGCAGGGATTTGGATAATTGGATTACCAATTTGCCAATATATATGAAAATCAAATATTCTCAAGATTATACTAGTAAAAGGAATGTATCCACTTTCTATAAAAGAAGATGGAATATATTTTGAGCCATCCTTCCCAGAGATTGTTCAGTAGCCCAAATTGGTTAATTTTTCCCATCCGACTAGTAGGAAGTACTGCTCAGAACTTTGGATTTTAATAAAAAACTACGTTCCCATTGGCTGAAGGTATATGACCTTAGCCTTAGATCCATGACTGAGCTGGTGTTCCTTTTAGAATGGTAGAATCTGAGGATAGTGTTCAGACCAAAGTGTACTATTGTCGTGTTGACGAAAGTGCTTGTCTAATTGATCCGATTGACCCATGCATTATGATCATTTCCATTTGGCCTTGTGCATTGTGATTAAATTAATATTTGTGAGAGAGAAATTTAACTTTTTATCATTGGCACTATATGTAGCAAGCTGAGGTCCTTTCTAATTCATTGCATTAGAATTGATTTCCTGTTCTCAGTGGATAGAATAACTTCTTACTACTGACGTAGCAAGAGAACTTTAGTTATGATTATCTAAATTTACGATCGTTTCAATAAAATTCAATGGGTGAGTTCTCTAGTCAGCGGTGTGAAATTTAATCACAAGATCAGGAATGATCATTGCATATTCGTGTATACTGACAATTAAAGGCGTAAATTGTGGAGGCGGGATCTTGAGAATCCTAGGCAACACTAATCACAAGTGGCTGTCTGATTCTGATATGTCGTTTATCAATTTGCCCTTTTCTCTGCTATCACATGCCTCCATCTAATTCACACAAGTCAAAACCAAAACTTTATAGATTCACCCACTTTTGTCGTGTGTGGGAGTGGGGTGGGGGGTGAGGGTTGTAGATTTATAATATAAAATTATTGAACACCAAAAGAACCACACAACTTGAATAAAATGTTGTTCTTCACTTTTCAAAGGGAGCATTCTCCTTGAGAAAATATTTGCTTTGAGTTGCAAGTGGGTCCTCAAAATTTTATTTAAATCAAGTGAATCTTGTATTATTGTTTTTTGTAAGTTGTAATGTCATTTCATAGCTACATATTTGATTATTTAAAACTATAGTTACCTCTTGCCACGCTCCTGTTTGGGTTCCATCTTTTGAAAAAAATACATTTTTCTATTTTTTATTTTCAATAAAATATTATTATACGTAAATATAAAAGAATTTTCCTATTTTTTAATTATACATTTTTTAAAAAATCACTATTTCAACCCACATTTCTCCCAAACTCTATTTTTAATTGGACTCAATTTTTCCAAAAAATCATTTTCAAACACATTCTTTCATAAAATAATTTACACGTAAATATAAATTTATTCTTATAATCACTATTCCAAAACTCTTATCCCTAATAAACAGGGTCAATCAGGGGCTTAAATATGCATTTAAAAATATATATAATTAATTTGTGCAAGCAATCACATGTTACTAGCTTTTGAAATTATGAAAAGCTAATTTATAAATTTATTAAAAAGCATAAAGGAATAATTGTTTACTAGGGTAATTTAATCTTTTAGTCCTTGTTTGAGCCTCATTTTGAGAGAAAAATACAGCTTTGAATAGTGATTTTTGGAGAATGTATGGTTAAAATTAAGATATTTTTTTTCGATTAATGTGTAATATTAAACTACATTCAAAAGGGGTCAACATAAATTTATTAGAAAATATATTATACAAAATGAAGAGTGAGAGTTTAACATTATTCTAACAAATACAATTTTTAATGCCAATAATCTCCCGACATAAAATTATAATTGGTAAAAACAATTAATTTTATTTTATAGTACCAATACAAAATTTTAGTTTCATCTCAAAAATAAATTTTTGTTCTCTAAAATATTGTACAATATTTTTCAAAGACTGACCCAGTATCTTGATCAATACTCGGATCGAGTCTCATTACTATGATTTAAAGTCAATACATATCAATCCTGAAACTTAGTTGTAACGAACCAATTGAAAAATCAAAAAGGAAAATCTGCTTTTAAAATTTAGTTTTGAATATATAAGGAAAATCTTCAATTTTACAAACTAATTAGTGATAAATCTTTAAATTTGTGGTAGGATAGAAACTTGGGCTCCGTTTGATAGCACCCATTTTCGATGGAAAATTTCAATTTTCCAACTTTTGTGGTGTTCGAAAGTTTGATAGACAAAATTTTATCGGAAAAATATTTTCCAATTTTTCAAATTTTCCACATTTTTTGAGGAAAATAAATTCTTAATGTTTTGGT
>CAIGRO010163238.1:0-19576 GCA_903798355.1 Fraxinus baroniana | reverse complement strand
TTTCAACATTCAAATAACCTAATTTAATCGATCTTGAATGTGGTCAAGTCGAAGGGGAATTGATTGGTCGTAAGTTCGAATCCTACTTGGGGAGATATGATTCATTCTGAATTAACGAATTCAAAATAAAGGGATCGCTTTGATCATTAAGGTTAGGTAACATGTTTCCTTGTGCCAACTATCGGATCAAATGACTCAAGCCCTATGAGGATATGAACTTCAAACTTTGAAAGCATAAATCCTATAAATGAATGAAGCAAATCGAATCAAATGGATAGTTATTTCATATAAATGAAGAGTGGAATAGGATACAAATGTGTGTAACTCGTTCATATCCAAAGTTTTCTTCCATCAAAAAATATTACAACAAGAGCTAGAGCTAAACTGTGATCACTACATCCAGGAAATATAGTTACTCGAAATCGGCTCCTTGGAACAAACATTTTCTTGATCCCCAGCTTGTACATGAGGCTAGTCTGCATCAAAATGAAGCACAGTTTATAGGTAAACCAAAATCCCAAGCATTTGCTGATAATTGATTGTTCTCATGACTAAATTTATTTCGAAGGTGTTAAGATGTGTGAATGGTACCTCGGCCAGGATCGAATCGCCTTTATAAATGGTGCAGGATCTCTTGAAAGGCGAACCTTTCATCTTGAGCTCAGTCTTTGAGTCTTCATCATTTTCACCACTAAGTGATATTTCAAACTCAGTTCTGGTAAATTCATCTACTGTCCTCTCTACTTTGAATATCAACTCCTCCTCTCTGCTCTCTTTCCCCCTAAAACATTGCCATGAACCCTTCTACAAGACTCAACGAAAGAGAATGCACAAAAATTTCAGAATTCTAGAGAAAGTAAAGGGATCATTTTCACACATGAGCACCATTAAACAAGCTACAAATGCTCTAGATTATTATAAATTATCTCATTTAGGGCCTGTTTGGAGTGCTTTAAAAAGCCAAAAAGCTGCTTCTTAAACTAAGAATGTGCTCTTGAACATGCTTAAACGAGAAGAAGAAGGAGCAAAAGCAAAAGGTCTGACAAATGGCCCCTTAGTCATACATGCTTCGAATTATCCCCTTTTCTTTTGGTTTAGACCTTTATACATACAGATACACCATAATTACTAATCATGTCTGAACCAGGTTATAAATTAAAACAAGAATTTTTTGCACTACAAGATCCACTGTAGAAACCAGGCATTATTTCCTTACTCGATGATCGGTGATATTTACTTAATTCTAGCAATTACATTTCCTTGGCATTCAAGAAACCCAAAATTGATTTAAGGACGGATAACTGACATTTACTCGGTGTATGGAGAAGAGGGTATCGCCAGATGCATCGAGAAAAAGCTTTATGCAGTGTGGATGATCTTCTGATTTGTGGGATAAATGCTGGACTCCGTACACAAAATTACCGAATGAATCAGTGAAACCTAAAACACAACCGCTCCCAATTGCCTTGTGTTTCTTGGATACAAAATAATCGAATGGGATTTGGAACTCGGCCTGGAATTGATTCTGATCGGAGGCTATGGAGTTTTCTTCCATATAATAATTCAGATAAAAAATTATGGGAAAACAATAATAGAGAGTAGAAGAGATAGGGATGAGAGATGAGGGATGATATATTCGGACAAAGTATTGGGACCGGAATTTTGAAAGAAGAGAGTGTTATTGGTGGCACGTGCATTGACTTTCACGTGTAAGACTATAGAAGTACACAATGACAACTAAGCCTTGTACACATTAAAATTTTCATTTTAATTTTCTACACATTTTCAATCACACATTTTTCAATAAAATAATATTTTTCATGATTGAGTTCGTGTTTGATCATAGTGTGCATAGTTCACGTATGAATTTGATACAGAAGATAAAATTCATGTATCATTCGCGTAATTAATTTTCCAAGTATCTACAAGTAATTGTTAGGTAGGCGCTATGTTTATGAATTCACGTGTGATTTTTATATAAAGTTGAGTTCACATATAGTCATATATGGAGTAACGTCTATGCAATTTTGTGTATTTAAAACCCTCCAACAATGAAGTCAAGAGTCAATTTTATTAATGTTAGATGACGGAAACGCTTGGAATGTATTTAAACAAAGTTGAGACAAGTCTAAAGTGCACTTCTATACTATTCCCCATTCGTGGATCATAATAAATGAAAATTGGAGCATCTTCGTGTAGTCACCATCTCTAATTGGACGTCAAATTTAGGAACAAGTTTTTCTTGCTCTTTGTAAGTGGCATAGAGGATTGATTTGGTTTCCAAATTGCTGGCTTAATATGATATGTTCATGTGTAAGGATGGTATCTCCAATTGTATCATTAGTAAGGTGTCCATTTGGACGTCTAAAAGCTGAGTATCAAGATAATCATACAGTTATGATCAAAATTTAATAAGTCGACCTAGGCATCTAAGTTGATGCATTCACTTTTATAGATAGGATAAGACTATTTTAACATCTCCTTTTACCACTTGATTAATATACGGATGATGTAGCAGTTTTATGATGGTTGGATTAAATATAAAAAATGTGAGATATGAGAAGTTATGTGAAATTGTACCAATGTAAATTCGTTAGGTCATGATGTAAAGAAAGGTGCAATATAGCAAAATTGTTATAGATATTGATTAAAAGGAATGGTACTTAGATTTACCACTTGGGTGACAAAATGCAAATGTGTCACCTCTGCATTAGCTGGTGGAATTTTATTTTTTATCCACCAACTTTTGTCACCCAGGAGGTAAACTTGGGTGTACAAATAGTATAAATGATCGATTAGACCATCTTTAGGTCTTCCTAGTTGAGGCATAACCTCTTAGCCACTTGTGTCGAGAAAGTGTGTTGAATAAGTGATTTTTGTGTCTTATAAAGTATATGGATAAAAAGTTATTTGTTCGACTATAAAAAAATTATAAACATTAGTCAAACATGGACTAAGTCCAGCGTATGAAATTGTGTTAATCGGTGATTTAATTTACGTATAAACTACAAATTACCACTGAAATGTATGTGTGTGTTCTGCACAAATTCTTTGGTCCAATCCAACTCTTGAAGTTCCCCAGCTCTGAAATTCAGAGTGCTCTGTCAATGAAATTCACATAAAGCTAGACACCCAAATATTCCAGCAATTCAGTGGAGTCATGAAAGAGAAAACAATGGATAAGGAAATTTTCTCAGCAACATCTAACAGTTACTACAAGCCATTCCTAGTCGATTACAGCAGAAATAGGTATCAATCTGTCTAAATATTGACAAATATGCACATTTTTTTGCAAGTCTCTTTATGCATTTGGGTTCTACATTTCTCTCACCAAACAAAGTAAAAACCACAATTGCTGCCATAAATAATCAAAAAGCTTGAAAAAATGCTATTAAATCTTAAAGTCACCATGGAACAAAGTAAAATCCACAATTCAAGAAAGTTGCAACCGTTGCATCACAAATGAAATATAGAGCAAAAATAAAAAATATAAATACTGTTGGGTTTTTGATACCCAATAAATCCGGGTTATGATGTTAAATCGATTTTATATTTTGGATTAGATTTCATAGACCTCGACCGATGATTGAAGTGAAATGTTGACATCTATTGAACGAACCACTCCGATAACATAAGTGGGTCATTGGAAGTAGCCTACTTAATTAGAGTTGCTCATGGTCTAGTCCAAACACCTTGGACAATTTTGTTGGTTGGAGAGCCATTTATTGTGACTTATTGGGCCACTTAATGTTTGACCTAGAAGACCACTTTGCTTGGCTTATAAGTAGGTTGGCTTTGCTAGTCTTGCCCTAGTGTGAATTGATTGTTGGAGCCGTGAGAATTGTGGAGAGAAGAGAGGTTCTTGCTTTGTGCTTCCTCTTGCTTTGTGCTATCTTCTCCTTCTCTTTTCTTAGCCTTAGTGGTTATATTGGGCTGCCAAAGATCATTCGACTCACTCCTTTGTGGAACCTTGAAGCAACCGGTTTTGGGTATTGTGGTTTTGGAGATTGTTTATTCTTTGTGGTGTTGATTTGGTTTATCTGAGCTTGGTTTTGGTGAAATCAAAGGTCAATAATCCTACAAATACAATTAAACACGGAATCACCAACTTAGCAATTATCAACTTTTTGCCCATAATATGAACATTCCTGGAAAAGCTAGAGGACCCTTAATTATATATTTTATCGTCCTCTTGACCCTAGCCTATTTAATGAATTACCCAAGTGGAATGCATAAGAAAGGCATATTGTATCCTACAATTGAGATGAAAAGTCATGATGGGATGAAAAATGTTCTTTTCACAATGATGGTTACAAGACAAGGATAGATTGCAAAATGCCAATTGGCATGTTGACAACATAACTAAGTTACAGAACTAATTGTATAAAATTTAATGCCTAGTTTACAAGAAGAATATACCAAATGACAGCAACCGACTCTCTTACACGGAGATGGTGACTCGCTAGTATAATTTTTGTGAAGAAAAGAAACACCATGACATGTAACCAATTTATTTTTGAGGTTTATTACATTACAATCTCGGTGTCACAGGTATAAGTGACAGAAACAGATTGGCTGCATGCATCTGGCACTTTTCAACCAAATCCAAAAGTGCAGCCCTCCTGTTTTGGTCATTCGAAATTCCACATGGTATAAACTTGTGGAAAATTTGGCACTAAGCACAAAGTTTGGCTGACAAAACAATGGATGCTTAAATTATTGAAAAAACACAATCCATTGCTAACAAAAAGAGGCTTATATTAATTAAAGTAAATTCATGGTGCATAGAATAACAACGGAGAGAGACAACAAGGTGATGTCTCGTCATTACCGCAACCAAACTGCAACACTTCATTTGAATGACAAACCTATACAATTTCCTATACCACATGTTCAAGAAAAGTTGCATATAATAATATATCAACATGCTGGTCATTGGTACCCATCTTCTTTTACTTCACTGCGTTGTCTTTACATCTTTGACATTGTGTAGTCCATCACATCTACGAGAAAATCTATAGGAAGATTAATAGAGTCATGTCATCAATTATCAAAACAAGGTATAATCTGAAGACATTAAAAACTTACCAGCATCGTTCTTGGTGAAGCATAGGGGAGGAGTGATCCTGAATACATTCCCGAAAAAGCCCCCCTTTCCTATCAGTACTCCCATTTCTGAAAACAAGAGAAAGTTTATCTGACAAATTTCAGCAGACACGGATGAATGAGGAACACTGTAATTCGAATAGAGACAAGAATGACACCTTTCATCTGGTCCATCACATGCACAGTCTCAGCCTTAGCAGGAGTTTTTAGGTGACGATCTGTTACAAGTTCCACCCCGAGCATCAGACCTCTTCCCCTCACGTCTCCAATAACTGCACAAATCATACCAATAATCAAGAACTAATTATCCAAGGAAAATTAAATAAAAGATTAACACATTTCAGTTCTTGTCGTCTTTCAAGTACATAAACATAAAACTGAAACCGGAGTAACTACAATTAACTAATTCCTCAGAGTCCAGTGTCCAGGATATCCCTTCGACTGCTATGAACTGCAAAAATCTCCATAAGCATCCACTACATTAGTAAAGAAGGCTTACTCTCGTATTTCTCCTTCAGGGAATTTAGACGTTGCTTCAGGTGCAATCCCACATTGAAAGCATTCTGCTGAAGATTTTCTTTTTCTATTACTTCAAGAACAGCATGCCCGGCAGCAGTACATACAGGATTACCACCAAAGGTATTGAAATAACTGCGCTGAGTCAAGACCTTTGCAATCTCTGTAGTGGTAACCACAGCACCAAGGGGAATTCCATTTCCGATGCCCTGAAGACCATAGCAGAAGATGACATATTAAGTGCAACACAAAGCATGATTCTACAAAAGTTTATAAGGGTTCTCTTGATAGTAGCACAAGGGAGAACAAATAACATAGTCCTATGAACAAACTATATTGCAAAAAGACAATATCATGTTCACAGAATCATATAGAATTTTATCAGAACGGCATCTGTGCAGGGGCTTTGGACAATGATCTACAAGTTCGCACCAAAAGATCTCAAAGAAAATCCGGCAAACAATCGATAAGCAAGAAGGAACTACCTTTGCCATGGTAACAATATCAGGCACAACACCATGGGACTCAAACCCCCAAAAATGGCTTCCAGTGCGAGCAAAACCTGATTGAACCTCATCAGCTATACAAAGTCCCCCAGCCTTTCTAATGGTGCTATAGACAGCTGGCAAATATCCTGGGGCCAACTCCATAATGCCACCCACTCCCTGTCAAGAATACAGCTCATAATTATAATGAATAAAGGAAATCTTTGAGACCACACATGGAAACCAAAAAAAAAACCATGCAAATTGCAATTTATACGCTATGTACATAAATAAAATTAGCACCTGTATGGCTTCTGCTATAAATGCAGCAACACGACCAGATGTTCCATAGGTAATCATATCATCAACATCCCTTGCATACTTCAATCCATCTGAACCAAAGATGCCTCTGTACTGGTCAGGGTTCTGAGCATGGTGAACTCCAGTCTGTTGTTAACAGAGGACGGAAATGGAATCAAATACAAATAGAAACAGATTTCTACTTACAATGCTCAGAGTCTTGGATAAGAAGAAAGTAACCACCCAAATCTTGGTTTCTGAAAAATAATAGTTTTTCTAAATTATGATTACTATCCAACTTTTGACACATATTTAACTACTGACGCACATTTTTCAGCTATATTTACTGTGTTAATCTTTTTCTTTTCTCCAGAAGCCGCCTTATGCAATTCTCAGTAGTCCAGTTCTCGTACGAACATATTTTGTCATCACATACTGAGCATCAAAGACGAGAAATTCACAACTAGTCAGTCAAAACTTATTGATTATTATAAAGTTGTTACATCATTTATGTTGTAATTATATCATGTGGATGATCTATACAAAGTGCACATTATACAACCTGAACATTCCTTCAGCATAGGCACCATTAATAAATCTCCAACTTACAACAAGACTGGAACACATTCCTAAAAAGAGGGAGAATATATACCTGAACAACATTAAATTTGTAGCTACTTTGAGCTGTGGCTCCCATTGTCCCTGCCGCATTGCCATGATACCCGTTCCTAATTGAAATAACATCATGACAACCTGTGTACAACCGCGCCATCAACAAAGCCAGCTCATTCGCCTCCGTCCCAGAATTCGTGAAGAAAACAACCTAACAAAATATATCCGACCCAAATTAATCAAGATAAATTACAAACACATCTGCTGCTACAATAAGTATCAAGAAACAATTCAGTATTAATAAACCTTGAGATCCCCTGGGAGTTTTGATGCAAGAGCCTCAGCAAAATCCGCAATAGCATGATTTAAGTACAAAATGGTTGAATGCTGAAGGCGTTTTGTTTGGCTAACAATTGCATCCACTACTTCAGGATGGCAGTGCCCACAACACACAGTGGCTATTCCTCCAAAAGCATCCAAATATCTCGTACCCTTGTCATCAAACAAATACTGCATTTTCCCATCAACCAAATTCAACTGCAAAACACAATACTTGATCACCACACCATCAATAACAACAAAGCAATTCAAGCCCAAAAATGAAAATCTTACCGGGTCATCGTAAAAATGGAAGATGGAGGGGCTGAGGAAAGCTTTTCGTTTCTTGATGATTTCATCGGCGGAGGGACCGGCGTAAGGCGGAGGAGTATAGTCGAAGGGGGGCATTTTGAGAAGAACGGTGTCATCTTCTCCAACAGTATTAGCCAATGTTGAGAATGGTGATTGTGTTACAGCACGAGGGAAGTGTGAAATCCTTCTAGACAAAGTCTTTGACAGAATTCTCTGCATCTTCACCATGAATACACGTACAAAAAAAAAACAAAGAATGGTGGAGGATTGGTGAAGATGAATACAACTAGGCACTAGTTCCACCACTTTATATAAACAAAAATATAGAATACGCAATGGACCTTGGGGTGATTTTTGATTTGTGATTGCATAAAAAGGAATAAGACAATCAAAGAGAGAGACAGGTATAGATACGTTTCTGTGCCACTTTGGTTGGACTGTCTTTCAATGTCGGGAACTCATTACGGTACCGGTTTTTTCTTACCCGACCCATCAAAATTTTTAAGAATTGAAATGTATCATTGATCATCAACCTATCATTTTTTATAGCAATTTCATCCTCAAATTTTAAATCACGACATTTTGATCAATAGATGTTCACTTTTGTATTATTTGTTTGTCCAAAAGACCAAAACTCACATATTACACAAAACATGGGTACACACTTATATTTAATTAAAATGAAAATAAACTAAATTAATATAAAATTATGTTATCAAGACTTCAAGAGTGTGATATTTAGAAAAATAAATTTACAGAATATGTATCAAATAAAGATTTAAGGTGGGTTTGAGCCACATTATTTTGAAAAAATGTACTTTGAAATAGTAGATTGATGGGGAATATGTGGTTGAAAAAGAACGAAAAATTATTGATGTGCTGAAAAATATTATTTTATTGAATAATGTGTGGTTGAGCATGAGTAAAAAAATGAAAATGAAAATTTTAATATGTATCAAACAGGAGGCTTAAGTTAGTTTGTTCACGAATTATCTTTGAGAAAAGAAGTGAAAAGTGAATTTTAAACGAAACGTGTTGCAATTTATCCATGAATAAACACATAGGCTATGAGATTTGTGGATGACGTCTCACTATGCCATTTTTTGATTCTCGTTATTTTTAAAATATATTTTCTCTCTTTTTTTAATCTTACATTTTTCAATAAAATAATATTATACACAAATTTAATTTTTTTCCTTATTTTTTAACCACACATTCTATATTAATCTACTATTTTAAACTGCATTCTTAACAAAAATTGAGGCTCAAACATGCATAGTATATGAAATTACAAGGACAAATATTGTTTTTCTCATTTTAGCTAATACGGGGTCGGCACGCAAGTGTTATAGTAAATTGACGGCCTCATCCCTTCCATGCAAACTCGTATGTTTGGTATGTTAGCCAGAAAACTCATACATTCATTGTTACATTTTACTTATTCTCTTGACATGTCATCGTATAAACTTAGAGACAATTTGAAATGACTTTTACATTTGCTTTCTGTATAAAAGCTTTTTAAGAAAACTACTTTAAATCCCTGTTTGGTACACATTAAAAATTTACATTCTCATTTTTCTACTCATTTTCAACCATATATTCTTCAATAAAATAATATTTTTCATCACATCAATAATTTTTCCTTTCTTTTAAACCACATATTCTCTATCAATCTGCTATTGTAGAATGCTTTCTTCTAAAATAATGTGACTCAAACACACCCTAACTTTTTGTTTGAAAATTGATTTCTTAAAGAACTTCCTATTTCGAAAATGTTTTTAAAGGAAGTCGTATTGAACCAGAAACCTCTAAAAGCTCTTCTAACTAAAAAAATACTTTCATAAAATTAACCGTACGAGTTCAAAAGCAACTTTTGTTTATCAAAAACTCCTTTTGATTTTTAAAAAGTCATGCCAAATGAATCCTTATTTTATTTGTTTTTAAGTTTCCTTGTCCTACTGTCTACGAGATTTTTTTTTCCCATCTCTTAATATTTTTGTCTCCAATTGTAATGAAAGTATTCTTAATATGCCATTATACTAGACGTAGACGGTATTTTAACTTTTAAGAAGTAAAAAATCTCATTATATATAAAAATATACGAAACACACTAGCCCTATTTGGTAAATATTAAAATTACTAATTCTGATAAAAATTGATTGAAATTTAAGATATGTAGTTAAAATTATTTGTAGACTTTGACTTAAATTAAAATTAAAACTTTAATAGATGATGAGTACACTTCATATACCCAATTTTTGTAAATTACAAAATAACCCATTTTCACTTTAAAATAAAATAATAATCTTATTTAGCCCCTGTTTAAACTCCATTTTTTTCTGGTAAAAATGTATTTTCTAATAGTGGTTTTTTGGAGAATACGTAATTAAAGAGTACAAAAAAATTTAGAGTTCACATATAAAACTATTTTACGAAATAATGTGTTATTAAGAGTGAGTTTTTTAATTAAAAAAAAGGGGACTCAATCAGGAACTTAGTTTATTGCTTGCCAATGGTGACAAGTAAAGACCTAGAGTATCATCTCTAGGCCACAAGTTTGTTACTTTTGAATAAACACGCACATGGCTAAGGCTTAACAAAGAATCAATCGAGCAAATTAACTAAAACAAGTTTTCCACAAGAGATGCAACAAAATTTTGTTAGTCCGTCACCTAAAAACAATTCTATAGAGTCGAGCATATCTTTTGAACAAAAAGACGTACAACGGCTAAAGGATGAACAATTAATCAATCCGACAATTTAAGTAAAAACAAGTTCTCCACAAGATGTATGCAACAAAATTTGGTAGTCGTCGCCTCCAAACAATTCTAGAGTATAGTGCACGATCCTTTTCGAAGAAAAAAACATACATTGGTTAAAAGCTGAACAAATAATCAATCGAACAGATTAAGATGGTGTTTGGTAAAGATTAATATCAGATTAAAATTGAAAAACTAACCGTTATTGATGACTTTTATTAGACGAGTGAAACCCAATAACGACTATATTTTCAATTTTAATTGGATTTTAATTGGAACTCAACACGCCCTAAGCAAAAAAAACCAAGTTCTCCACGATATATATGCAACAAAATTTGTTAGCTCGTCACCTCCAAACAATAATATAGAGTTAGTGTACTAAACATACATTCTAGTGATTCAAATAAGATAATAAGAAAACCATAGCAAAATCCCATCGGTACACCCCTAGAGAAAATCAATCCACAAGCAATAAAAGAATGCTATTTTAATTCAGAAGTTTTCATACAGAAGGAACATATTTGTATGCTCTCTACCATACACAACATGTCAGCAGCATCACAGCAAATATTTAGCTAAACTAAGCACAATTTTATATTTTTGGGTCCTACTTTGAAAAATGCCAAACACTCAGCAAAGGAAGAATAAATTGGCTTTAATTCCAATATATTGCATTTCTTTACCAAATTAAGCAAGTTGGTTCCACAATACATTGTACAAATACCAATTGTTAAAACTGATCACGTGTTTGAAAATGCACTGCGACATAAGTTTATATACAAGAACTTATCCATACATGCTTGAAAGTAAATATTCACAGAGCCGGAATAGGTGCATTGTACCAAAAACCAAATTACCTGAAATCTTCATCACTAGGACAACCAACATCGTAAATTTCCTCATCCCCATCAAAGCACACGTCATCTTCGAATAATGAATCTGCATTGTCCGACCAGTCATACGGGCCTGTATCCTCATGTTTTTTATAAAATGTATGACTTTCACTTTCAAATTCTGCAGATTGGTTCTCGGAATGTCTGCTCTCAACCTCGGATTTCTCATCAGATGATCTGCTTACAACATCATCTTCCTCCTCAGACGTCTTTTCATCCGGATACTCATTAAACGGATTGTTCTCCGCTGAGATTCAAAATAAATTGAATTAGGCATAAAAACACGTCGAGAGAGAGAGAGAGAGAGAGAGAGAGAGAGAGGATATTATACCATTAGAATCATCTGTTTCATATTCTGAATCATCTGGACCATCATAGTAGGTATCATCATCGTCAACTTGAACCCTTACAAGTATATTGATTTATGTTACGTAATAGGATATCAAATATCATAATCAGCAAACATACCTAACGAACGAAGTCTTACAAAGGAAATTGGCTTGCAGAATCATCCTCGATAATGTTGGGGTCGCCCTCAACAGCATAAAAATCATAAACATAATCATCTGAAAATGCTGCACGGTGATCAAATATTATAAACCACCAGAACAGTCTTAATAGATGCAAACATACAGAATATATGTGTGCACTGTGCACCAAGAAGTTTTAATCCTTTCCCAGACAGTTTCAGTCTTTCAGATGATAAAAGGCAATGTTACATAAGCCTATTTTTGGCTCATGCTTAAAAATTGATTATAAACACTTGGGCCACTTTTATCCCCACATTTTGAGGGATCCACAAGTATTACTCACTTATCCACCACTCATCTCTATCTATTTATAATTTAAACCGTTTATAAGCACTTCCCAAACATACTTTAAGCCAATCATACTTCTTATCCATTTTTTTGCGTTTCATTTTTTATAAATAAACCTGGAGGCAATGTCTTACATTTATTTGACAGACTATCAAGCCCACAAATAACAGAAAAGTGGTGGTTAAGGACAAGAAAACATCCCAATCAAAGAAAAAGAGAACAAGTGAAAGAGCAAAACCTCGTCTGGACGTGTAATAGTGAATATTATCTTCAATCTCCACAGCAGCAGTTGGCAAAACTTCTCTTAGGAGAGGCAAATATTGAGCCATCATCCTGTGGTCCTGCAATTCTATATCCCTGCATCAAAGTTAAAAGGAATTTAGTATCAGGAAGGGTTGTTGGTAAACTAACGGTACAATATTATGCAACAGCAGAACTTACTCCTTTTCTTGCGCTTCATTCTCTTTCTCCTCCACATCAACCCGAACAACATCATAGAGTCGATACAATTCATGTACTGCTTCATCTTCTACAGCTTCATTTTTCCCCTTTCGACTCCTCCATATTTGCTCAAAACGAGCATTTTTAGATAAAACCTACAGGAATGAAACAAATATGAAAATAAATAGCAACATAGAATAACAAGTTATCTACGCTACAGAACTTTTGATAAGGAAAACACCATAATAGCATTAACGCTTTACTCGTTGAGGTTGTTTGGTCGGGAGGGTTGGTGGAAGGACTTAGGGAGGACTGTTAATAACGCTTCAAACTGAACCAAAATAAGATTTCACATTCTAAATTTCAGCCAACATTTAACACATTGGGAAGAGAACATTTAGTGGCATGCAATGATCATAAACAATAAAAAATAGTGAGAAAGAGAAATCTCATTAAGACGATAAGATAGCAAGCAAAATTTCTGCTTTCTGGTTTTGATGAGTTTGGGAAAGAGAAGAATGCGATTTTTAACTCTAGTTCAAGTCCATTATTGTATTCTCTCTCAATATGTCTTCTTTACTAGGCTTTGTTCTTTCCAGATAGACAATACCCATGCTAAGAAAAAAGACATTAAATTATGAACATATATTGTACACAATAACTGAAACTTAGATGATCCAGCTCTCTTAAAATCGATTATGAAAAGGATGTCATCAAAATATACATGTATGAATGTACCTCTCGTTTTTCTCTAGCTTTGATGAGCAACTGCTCTTGTTTCTGCAGAGTTCAATAGAAAATGTGAAGTTAGTTAATCAAAATATATCACACTCTTAATTATCTTTGAGGCGCCAAAACAATACCTTGATCTTAAAATGAGAAATTTTTCCTTCAGTATTCATCTATATGTGACAAATAATCAACTGAACAATGTCCTCAAATGGCAACAACAAATAGAAATTTAGGTCTACCAAAACCTCGAAATGGTTAAAGCTACAATATCATGGTTAAAACTCACAAGATCAACCATCATTAAGGATGGACTTACGCTAGTTGGCAACATCTTATAATAGTATTAGTGTTAAGATTTGGAAGTCCATCTTAAAAGGTCAACCTTATTAAGAGGAGTAGCCCAAGATCTTTGTTAATTGGTCTGTGTCAATATCATTTATCGATGTGGGATATAAATCCCTTAACACGCCCCCACAAGATGGTGGCTCATTTGAGCCGCCCAATCTTAAAATCCACGTGCTCATTTTAGAGCCTTAACGGGATCGAATCGCTTGTTGGAGCACAATGAGCTCTGNTTATCGATGTGGGATATAAATCCCTTAACACGCCCCCACAAGATGGTGGCTCATTTGAGCAGACCAATCTTGAAATCCACGTGCTCATTTTTAGAGTCTTAACGGGATCGAATCGCTCGTTGGAGCATAATGGGCTCTGATACCATGTTAAGATTTGGGGGTCCATCTTAAAAGGTCAACCTTATTAAGAGGAGTAGCCCAAGATGTTTATTAATTGGTCTGTGTCAATATCATTTATCGATGTGGGATATAAATCCCTTAACAATTAGCACATGAGCATCTCCAAGGAACTCTATAAAAGTGTCATGCTCTTTATTTTTAAGAGTCAACCCTTGAAAATAGGCTCCAATAGACTCTGTTTAATTTTTTAAAATAGAAAGTGATCTATTTGTATTTTGTCATGATTGCATTTAATAAAATTACAAGTTTCAATGCTCCACTATTTAAAGTACATATATCATACCCTTGATTGACCTCCATTCTATAAAACCTCATTTTTTTCTCAAACTCATTTTTAACCACATTTTTTAAATAGATTAATTTTACACATGAACCCAAAATCTTTCCTTATTTTTTAACCGCACATTCTCTAAAATTTCATATTACAAAAAAAAAATAAGGCTCAAACACACCTTATATTAAATATTTTAGCTATGGACATCTAAAAAAAAAATATTAATCGAAAAATGAGAGAAACAATAAATGATTGCCGGAAGCATAATCATGAACAATGAACAATTTGGAAATGGTCATTCTTCACAGAGCCCTGGATACAAACTTTCAATCTACAAACTCGGATCAAGATCATGTCATTCTCCAATAATACTCCCTTGGTCTCAAATTTAATGCCCTCCTTTCTGAAATCTCAAATGGGCCAATGGCAAGGCTCTCTTACATAGGCACAACCCCTGATGGGATTACATCCTATTGCCACCGCCAATTCCTCACCTACAAAGCTGTTACCACCCCCAATCCAACTCTCAACACACAATTTCTCTAAAAAGTACTGACATGACATGTTTTCGAGACGATTAAATTCTTTAAAATTCTTCATTTATGTAAAATAAATTTAGTTTTATACTTGTTATCAATTTTTCTTATTGAAATCTTTAAAATATGAGTACCTATTTACTATTTAATAAATATAATATTTTTAATAAAGATGAAAAATCACCATGGTAGAGTGTTCGAAGAGCGTCAATATTTGACATGTGTCGGACACGAATACCCACCCTTGTGGAGTGTCCATGCAACAGAGGTTCTCAGCATTGTTGCGTGGGACAATTAGAGCTACTTACCTCCTCGGCTCCTCCTCCAACTAACATTCTGTCCCAATCAAAGCCTTCCTACTGTACATTTATAGTAACACACCTTAAAGATTCAACTTATAACTTCTCTGTTTTCTGGTATTGAATGGATAAAGCTGCTAGAATAGCTTAGCTCATTTATAGATTAATGATTTTCTCTATTTTTTTTCACGAGATTTGCTGACTCTACTAACTAGCTTGTGGTATCTTGGTCAATTTACTTACCATTTGAGAGGGATGGAAGGTTGCAGGATCATCTATTCTCACTAAAAAGTACCAGGTTGTATCCCTGCAGATATTATTCTTTCTAACCAAACAATTACTACTACACCTAATAGGCTCATTAGCTTCTTTCTGGGCTAAATAGTATTTTCATTCACGCACTTGCTTTGATGGACATAATGAAGTAATAAATTTCTTTTCTTTTATGACTAATATTCCATCTTGCTTTGATTACATGAAAAGGGCTTACGCTCTGCTTTTGAAAAAAGGTGGAATTGCAGGGAAAATTTTCTACATTTCAACATATGAACTAGGATAAACTAGAGCAATTGAGGACATGAGAAAATGGATGCACAGGTGGTGCATGGGGGGGCCGACAAAAGGTGCATGTTGGAGGGAGAGAGAGAGAGAGAGAACTCACATTCTCAGTCTTAAAAGTGCATCTTCTTCCCTCATTTTTTTCTTTAAGTTCCAACGCATCAGCTGAATTAGGCTGTTCAACCAACAAAATCCAGTTAGACTACTTACAAGTTACAACCAGTTCACGTCAGCATCCATTACAGCTATATGCCTATATCTTTAAACTGGATAGCAAACCAAAAAATGTACATCACATACAGACTAATAATATTGTACTACCCGGATCAAAACATCACATGACAAACTGCCCAAATACAAATAGTGCGGAAACACAATTGATATTAGCTGACATACCACAAAAGATCGCAGCACATCAATAGAGACCTCCGAGCTAATTACTGACTCTACATGACGTACAAGAACCTTTTTGGTCTTCAATTCCTCCACTTAAAAATGTCAAAGAAAAACATCATGTTAGGAATTAATCACACACCCTGAAAACTAGGAGTATTTATTACCAAGTATTAAATGCATTTTGTCATATCTCCCAACCAGGCAACATTATTGATTTCAAAAACCACAAAGAAAATAGAGAACTTTTCTATGACCAATCACATTGAAGAATATGTTACAAAAGTTGTCCAGTAAATGCTTCAACTAATGACTTACTCCAAACAAAGCAAATTCATGTGTTGAGCATGAGTTTAGCAGACTCAGTGAAACATCAAAGCAATGCACAAATTTATATTAAGCTGGCAGTATAAAACATATAAATCTAAGATGAAAATTTAATATCGACCCATTATTAGTCTTGCCAGAAAGCTTCATTGCTGATTGCTCCTTTCCTTTCCTTTTTATAATAAATTTTTTCCTCACTTGATTTTCTACTTACGGGGCGCAAAAGAGGAATTTTATTAAATAACCCTTGAATTTGCCACTGAAACCTTCCTCCAGCTTTCAGCCCCACACACACTGTCGATTACAGGGTGAACAGTTAATGACAATTTACACACAAGCTATTTCCGTTTCCAGTTCTGATTGTATTAAAAAACTTCATGAGGTCGACCAGATTTATAATGCGTAACAATTCTATCAGATTACAACAATCTTTCACCGCAAAAAATTATAGCTTTCCCATGAAGAGACAAAAAAGGAAAAAAACTAAAAGAAAAATAGTTATACAAAGTAAAAGTGAGAAGCTTAACATACCTCTACTAGATGAAGATCCGGAAATTGATAACTTTTCAAAGTCAAGCAGCGGTCGCTTTATTGGCCTCTCGTTAATCTCTAGCCCTAACCGACACAAATGCAATAAAAATAAACCAAAATTAGCTTCAAATTAACCACTCTTTCCACAATAATAAAGACAAGTAAAACATCGGAAAACTAAACCCCAGTACTCACAAAAAGCATCGAGGGGAGAATGGGAAGCTTTTCGTTTAACCCTGACAACGACCGGCTTGTCAGCATTTGCCGGAATTGCAGTGATGTTGTCCATAGAGTCCGGTATGGTAGTCGGAATTGATTTAAGGGCTAGGCTAGGTTTTCGAATGTTTTGTCTGCAATTTTTGTATCGTTGATTTTTTCCGAAATACATTTCACTTTGTTTTCAAACTTAGTCCCTAACCTTTGTCTAAGGTAGTGATTCTGTCCTCAATCGATTTTCCATATAATTTTTATTCCCAAACTTTAAGAAATTGACAAATTCAGTCCCTTTCGACGGACTCTTGTAGCATATGTTTGGCTCATGTTGCACCTGAAACAAATCGAGAATTTGTTTTTAATGTTGATTTAGATATGTGCACCACATCGATCTTTAAACAATGTATCGCTTTGGACTAAAACAAAAACAATCTTAGGTTAGCCACTTAATCTGTGAGATGAGCCATTTATTTGTGATTTTGACTCCACTTCTCAACAAGCAAAGCCGCGAGTGTTTCTATAGAGCAATCAAAAGTTGTGGAACTTTTGCACGATCCATTCAAACCCATCTTCTCGAAATACACGATTTCTTTGAACTAAAAATGACAACTTTGTGGGAGTTAGCATGATGACTTTATCCTTGAGACGTCCATTTAAAAGGGGAGAGCACGAAAAAGAAGTAGTGCCGAATGAAGAATAAGAGTTGTGAACTCTTTGACGTAATAACAAATGGTGCCCTTATGCATCAGTTCACCCAGCTTCTTTTGGATCTCATAAACTATATTTTTCGAGTAAAACTATCTCTTAGTTTCAATCTTCCAGGCACCCTTCTCTATTTTGGCATGTTTTTTACTCCATGAAATATGAATATTACTATTGATTAAGAGAGAACTCACTCCAACACAACCCCTCTGTTTACATGTACAAATTTACCCCCAACTATAGAGCATAAGTAACTAGCAAACAAATTCTAAAGAACATCTGAAAATAATAATTTGGTGCCAATTTTGGGACCTTAAGCAATGAATCATGTTATAGCAACATAATGGTTGACATAATGTTACATGACTATCATATCATTAGACTGTTTTAAACGCAGTCAACATCTCAATCAAATCATTTGTTGTCAACTGAGATTGTGTCACTGCATTTGTTACAATTTCTCTGTTATAGGAGCAAAAATAAATCCATAAGGAAGTCGCGGTAATAGTGACTTGATTTCCCTATTCTAACCTCAGAAACCGACTATTTGAGGGCATTCTCAGGGACTTACTCTATATGCTATAAAAAAATATAAAAGAATCATGAAGATTAGATGACACATAAATGTAATGCATTTGTATCAAACTCCATGTAGACGTATAATTTTTTTCTCCTCTTTTTCCAATAATCCCAGAACCATCTTATTTTAAACTGATGCACTATTACCTACATAAATTTCATTAATAGAGCCATTTTAGTCTATTTATTCTGGCAAATTCAAATAATCAAAATCATACTTATAAATCAAACAGAATAACTTGGGTTATAGCAAATCAACTTGTTTAGTGTGCACACACTTCTGCATGAAATTAAAACGGGACATTGGATTCTTCTATGTCGAATTGAAAATGTCTAACACCGTTTGCATTGAAATTTTTTATATTTGCTTCAGAATAGGGTTCCGCGCACAAGTATCTACAATAATATAAGAGCGTCAATTTCAATTTATTTCATCAACAATTAAACTAAAATAAATAAAGAAATGATCTTACATGACCAAACAAAAGCCTAGGGTTTACGAGAATGGGAAATAGGCTAGTCATGGAAGTCGGATCGAAAAACGTCGTAATCAAACGTTGTAAAATTTAGCGGTGGAACAAAGAGATGCTCTTTCAATTCTACAATGAATAGAGTACTATTTTCCTCCGACGCATTTGTTGTGATAAGAGAAGAGAAGAAGAAAGGCTTTCATATTTGATTTTCGTATTTATTAAACAAAAAAAAAAAAAACAGGTAATAACCAATATCATTTCTAAAAAAAAAAAAAAATTGGGCCGAGACAAGTGAGGCTCTCTAATGTTGGGTAGGCCTGAGGCACAAGACTCACTCGCCTCGCCCTAGAATTGGGTCAGACTGCCAGTAGCACCTCCACTCGTACCGACAATAATTTGTTTGTAAAGATCAAGTTCTCTAACTAATTTTTTCCATAACTACAGTAAGATGATCGACCTGACTTTGCATAGAAGTAACAACGTCGACGACTTTGACATGTAGACGGCCAAAATCTTCCCCCATCGAACCCTGTCCAACCATAGCAGGCCGTAGGAAACTGAACATCATCCTTTAGTGTCTGAACATCGTCCTTCACCAATGCCTATCATCCATCACATGGGAGAACAAAAGTTCAAGATACGTC
>CAIGRO010163236.1:0-10487 GCA_903798355.1 Fraxinus baroniana | reverse complement strand
AGACATCCACAACACATTTCAAATGTATATCATATACATCTAGACTCTTGCAATATACTAGAATACCATCTAACTTAGATGGGATGATGATATGTTACCGTTAGCAAACTCATGTTGAACCCCTTGTTTCCTTTGCTCTTCAAACTCCTCAATTGATTTTGAAACTCCTCAGCTTCCTCAGGGAACAAGTAATCAACATCTTGAAACAAAGAAATATCCAAACTAGGGTGGGGTTGGTTAGTCACCTCAATTTGTTGTTTAATGTCATGAATGTGTGGTAACCCAATAGGCATGTCCTCATGAACCAAGTCTTCGAAACCCTACAACAAAGAAATAGTCAAATTAGTGAGGAGTTTGTTAGTTCTCACTAAAGCCATCTCAATTTCACTCTCTTTTTCAAAGAAGCTCACTTTTTGACATTCTTTCTCTCTCAAGGCTCTATTTCTTTTCTCTCTTATGGCTCCACTCTTTTTTCTTTATCTTCCTCCACTTGTCTATTTTTTCACTCTTTATTTCCTTTTTCTCTTATGTCTCTATTCTTTTTTCATGATTTCCAGCCACCTCTTTATTTTCTCTTTTATTTCTCCGTATGATTAATTGTTTGTACATTCATTGTAAATTCATTGTCATTTCCGTTGTCGTAAACTACCGACGAAATTCTGTGTGTAATAGTGAGATCACGATGATAACAACTAGCTCGAGAATAACCACATCATCCTCACGAGCTATCTCTACCGTGTCCCAAAAATCATTGGCATTGTGATTTCCTCCAACCGAATCTTCATGTCTACCTTTGGCGACATCATTCCTCACTAAAGTCATCCAAAGAGGAATCATGTACATTTTACTCAATTCAAGTAGATAATTCACTTCTTCATCACAAGTAACCTTCATAGGTGGAATTGGAATAGATGAATCATCATTAAATTGAAATTTCAGTTCCATATCGTACTGAGGGGGATGGACATTCAGTTTGTTTAGTAAATCATGGTACATTCCCGCATATGTTGTACTCTCCGTTATGGAAATTGAAATATCACAACGTTTATCACTTGTCCATCTCCATCTCCATACACATTGATATTTCTCATCCAATCCGAAGTCATCAAAGAAACAAACTCACATTACAACCATATCTGAAAGATGAAACATAATTCTTTTAAAAAAACACATAGTCGAAAATTTGGCTCGACTGGGGCAATAGATATTTAAAAAATAGGCAGAAACAATCGGCTGTTCCGACTATTAAACGCATAAAAAATTTTTGGCTGTTTTTTTCTATTAAAACGCAGAAAAATTTAACGAAAATGAAATAAAACATACATAAATATACTTACCGATTCGAAGTGATTTATATTAAAAAAAATATTTTCTTCTTCAGCGTTCGATAAATTTTGGAGATCTTGAGGTTGAAGCAGATGAAGGTTGAAAGAGTTTTATATGTGTTGGAATAGTAGATAAGAAAAGTTAAGTGATTTTGAAATTTTAAGTGGGAAGTGTTTGATTTTCAATTGTTAACTAAAAGGGTAATATTATCTTTTAAACAAAATAATATTTTTTAATTGTATAACTTATTTAAAGACGTTTTTATCTTTTAACATCTAAAAGCCCATTTTGAAAATATAGTATAGTTGAAAAGTCAAAGTGGAAATTAAGTTTGTTGTCCCGACCATTTTTAAAAGGAACCATGCTACATTGCCAGAAAAAAATTTACCAGAACACTGCCAGACACTCACACCATAGGAGAGGTGGGTGGAGTTTTTTTTCCATTTTTTATTTTCCCGGGCCCCACACATGTGAGGATCTGGTACTCTTCTGGTAAAATTTTAAATGTACATGAGGATTTATCCTTTTAAAAGTACCCCTGGATAAGCCTACCATGGAAATACAAAAAGTCATATTATAATTGATTTTGTCAAAAAAGAATAGTTGAGAAACTTATCAAGACAAGTTTTTGTTGTTGAAAGTGAAATTAATTAGTGTAGTTATTAGAACATTTCCAAATTACTCTAATCACAGGATACTTATATTTTAAAAAGTCAATACTTACAAATAAGTTTCACAAAATTCTATTTTAATTTTTTAATGTAGATAGTAGGTTTAATTCTCAAAATTTGGAGAGCAGAACACACTTCTATTATTAGAGCATTTTCGAGAGCATCTAAATACAAAATGCTTTATGTTTTAGGCTGTCAATGTTTAAAAATAAACTTTAAGAGACTATTTATTTTAAGTTGTTAAGCATTTTCAATGTACTTTCTATTGGGTGTGTTCGGTAGAGATTAAAATCGGATTAAAGTTAAAAAATTAGTCGTTATTGTTGACTTTTATTAGACGGGTGTGACTCAATAACGGCTATATTTTCAATTTTAATCCCAAACGAACAGACCATTATATATATATATATATATATATATATATATATGTTTAATAGATGGCACACCCAAAATTAGATAGTGCATTTTTATTTTTTTTAAATACAATTCAACAATGTTCTCTATTTTGACTTTTTATTTTACCTTTTCAATAAACAATAAACGATTTTTTAATCTCTTATTTAACATATTTTTTATGTCAGTTGCCAGTCAATTCAAATATAATTTTAGTAATACAAGTAGTACAATATTGAAATAGGTAACATATTAAGCCCTCGTTTGATTCTTATTATTTTTAAAAATACATTTTTTTCTTTTTTTAACCACAAATCTTTCAATAAAATAATATTAAACACAAATCTAAACTTTTTCTTATTTTTTAACCGCACATTCTCTATCAATCTACTATTCAAAAATGCATTATTTGCCAAATAATGGGTCCCAAAAAAAGGATAAATGAAATCATTATAAATTAAGAATAGACAATGAATTTGTGGCTCTCAACTAACTCTATATTTAAAAAAGTTTTAAAATAAAATCTCTTCGAACTTATTTTATGCATCGTCTCTCTAAAATAGAGAGCATCTTATAATAGAGAGCATCTTATAAGTGTTGAAGCATATCAATAAATGTTTATTAGAAGAATAAAATGAACCAAAGTCGAGATTATTGTTGAAGCGTATAAAAAACTTTACTCTCTAAATTTAAAGATAATTTCTATTATATGTTATTGACGATGGGCTTATTCAATTATTAATCTATTCACTGAAAGAACACAACTTTGATAAGATTCTGGTTGGCCCTAAAAGGCATAACTGACATTATTCAATGCTACCTTTCTGGTTAACAATGTTCATGTTCTCGAGGTAAGATCGAAAAGAAGCTATAGAAACTCAGTCCGATTTGTTTTCTTCGAACAAACAAATTTTAAAAAAGGTTTTACATATTCCAAAAGATTCTTGGAAGCTGAAAATTAGATGCAAGACCATCTCTTATTTTGTGCAATAAGACATGTCAGTTTTTCCCTATAAAATGAACGTTTGCCTGAGATATAAAATCAGGTCGAGTTAAAGAGAAGTCTCTCTTTCCAACCGATTTTTTTTTTTTTTTTTTACCTCAAATTGAATATCGATTATCAATATCCTTGAAACGATTAATTCTTGCACTCTTAAAGGGATTCTAGATTGATGATAATTTGACACCCCTGAAGTGGAATGTATATATATGTGTGCGCGCGCATTGAAGGTGAATTGTCTTACCGCTTTTTGTTGTCACTTGAAGTACTCATTTTTTTTTTTCATATACAAGAGGCCGCTGCGTGGCATTAATTTCAATGAGACCATGGAAGTCATTCAGTCAATTAACTCAATTCTCAAGGGAATATTGAAATGCTCTAGAATGTTGTTCAATGCCAATTGTGCTAAATAATATTATTCGATTAAATGAACTATAATTTCTTGTATTTAATTGAACATATAATATAATGCCACAAATGCTTAAACACTAATGATGTTAAATAACATTACTCTTCTATATATACTAGATTGAATTAATGTATATGCCGTACTGTTGGTGCACATGAGCACGTGTGGACCTACACACATGCGACCATAGTCCACATCAACAAAAAAAAAAAATCGTCTCTCTCACTTACCTTTTCGTAAGTTACACTCTGATTGACAGATTTTTTTATTTTTTTTATTTTTTTGTTGCGAAGAATGAGTTTTTGAATAATAATTTTTTTGGAGAATGTGTGGTTAAAAAATACGAAAATATTTTGGTTTTACGTAAAAAAAAAAAAAAATGTGAGAATATGTGGTTTGGAGAGAATGATCGTCAAACCGAGGCTAAACCAAAATTATTTCTTTCCACCCACCTAATTAGTTGCCATCTCTGGAGGGTAAACTTAAACTCTCAACAGACCTGGTTAATGAATCATGGTGTGATTCCATTTGCTGCTAGACATCAGACCTCAACTTACTCGGGAAACGTGCTTTCTCGTGGTATTTTGATTTTCATAATAGCTGAATTTAAAAGGGGGCGTGCTTTAAGTTTGCCTTCCCTAACATAGGAATGTTCTCATTGTTCGGGAATAAGTTGTAGGACCATCTTCAATATAGTTAAGAATATTGTAAACAGGGATAGAGTATATTGAAAGAGAAACACTTTCGTTACTATCTAACTATTTAGCCAAGACAAGAAGGAAAGAGAAATAAAACGACTACACGCAGAATCAGAAATTATCAAAAGGACACATGACGGAGCAAGGCCAAGAGAATGGTCGAATGAATCAATGAGATCTCTGATTGAGTTCACCCGTATCATATTTCCTTAACTGAATAACATTTGTACTAAAATATAGAAAGTAGAGAACAGAATCCATCGTCATTCCACTAACAGACTTGTCAATCTTATTACACAAGGAAGAGGTATCCAAATCATCAATAGTTTCATCATTCTGAGTATTTGTAGTTTGACACGAATGTAAATTAATCCCCACGGGTATATAAATTGTATGAAACACTGAGCAATGAGATGGGATGGGAGCCCTGGAGTTGGAAAGACATGAAAAGTGCAAGGGCTGAGCAATCTGATCTGACCCAACCTTTGCACTTATAGCCAGACTCAAATGTTCCTTCTATGACTCCATGAAAGTTTGGAGGCAGAGAGCGAACCAATGGAAGTCTACTTCGATTCTTACTTTTTCATTACTCCTTAAATCTTCATTTTCTCCTATTTTATTTCTTTGGAACAGTAATAAGAAATTACCAAATGCTGTATCTAATGCAAACAGTGACCAAATATATGATAATAGCCAACACAGCAATTATTTTGCAGCAAAGCATTCTGCGTTAATCGATTAATTATACCAGGTGTACCTAAACATAAGCAGAAATCTCAATGATAACCTGCCATTTTATTTATGATAATTAACTGGCAGTTGAAGTTCATATTATCAAGGTTCTATCGTACTGAGCAACATATAATTAATTACACAAGGATGTTCAAACCTTCATGCTAGATATGACCAACAGAAGGCATATATAAAGCATACCTCAACCTTGGACACCTTTAGAACCTGGAAGATCAATCCATTCGATTTGAACCTCCACTTCACCACATTCCACATTTCTCAATCTGAGAACCATGTCTTGAGTCATTTTTCCTTTGTTCCAAATAATACAGCTCTCATCAGCTAGGTAATTGTTCCTGCTCGGCTGAACTCTATCGACCTTGGTGCCATCTGGAAGGCCTTGCAATCCCATTTTCAGACACTCCATGTAAGGCTTGATATCTATTTCTGCATTTCCCATGCTGTCATCCCTAGTAAAAGTGTCTTTATCGTACACGGTCTGGAAAGTATAGTAACCAATTGGTCATCAACTGTGTGTCATATATAGTCCCGGGTAAGGGTTGTAAGGCATTACCATCTTCATGTATTATTAGAGAACACAGTTAAAAGGATTTTGAATTGCCTAAATCAACTTAATGCTTAATGCGTAGAAGAATAGGTAGAACGAACTGATGTGTTACTGCTTCTATTTTTATACATATTTTTCAGAAAAATAAGGCGTCCCATTCACATGCAACCGTCAGAACATTGAATAGACAAAGAAACAAATGGTTTCTACTTACGGCGAAGTTGATCAGCCCACTTGGCAAAATGAAGAGAATTAATTTTGAAAAAGAAACTTACTAGAACTATAGGTTCATTTGGATTCTTAATGGAGATAGTCAACTCCTCATCCCACAAAGGGTTGCAATTGTCTTTCACAACACGAGTTTTCACTCTCTGCAGTAATAGGTAGAGCATATATCAGAGGCTGCATTAAACATCAAAGCCTGAATTGCTTCAATTGAAGAGCCTGAACTTGATAGCAAGGTATCATTTCTGACTAGGATTTGCATGAACAACCAATCAACACATGTTGACTTAATAACCATTTCAACAACGATCTTAACAGATTACAATGTTATGGAAAGATGTCTTTCTGGAAGAAAGATAAATTTTAGCATTGCCATATATCAAAGAGTGAACGAATATATCTTATCATATAAATTATGAATGTGCATCAAAATATTGTACATATTACCCAAGATTATGTTGGAAGCAATACATTATCCTTTTACAAAAGAGAATTCTACTACTTTACAGAAACAATTCCAGAATACATAAAAATGGAATAAAATGACTATGTCTTGTAACAAAAGTTGATGTTATTCCTATGGAGCCAAAGAAAAACTAAACTGGCAATGCTAGTAACTGTAAGCAACAATAAAGTAGGGGACGAGAAATCTAATCCGTCAATTCGTTTTGAACAAAAATATCCTAATTGACTACCACCTTTTCTATGTATAGCTCAAAACATGTGTTCTCTACATGCCAATTGAGAGAAACAAAAAAGTCATGTCCTCGTCCTTCCATATTATGTTTTCTGCATCCTGATGCAGTGCCTATATTAATGAAGTTGGATTGCAGGGGGATGGGAGCCAGAGGACCACACAAGTCAGTCAAATTTCAAGCAAACTGTTTTGGCTAGTAGTGAAGTACATTGATATTTAGGATTTCAATAATCATGCCTTGGGGAGAGTGCATAGGGTTGTTCTCGATGAAAATTAAATTTGTCACTGCCGCATCTGAGACGTGATTGGATCTATATTAAAAAATTACAAATACAAATCTAAATAAGATTCCTGTAGATACGGTAGCAATGTGAGAAAAACTTCGATAGTGCATCCGAATATCGCAATAACAAAATATTACCCAAGATGATCTGGGAAATACAATATTGTCTTCTAGGAAGAGACTTGTATGATTGTACACAAACATATTAGTAATTTTATCAAGTGATTCTAACGAGAATGTTATGAAACAAAGGTTACAGTTCTTTTCCAAGGGCTAAAAGAAAAATTCATGTACCAAGAGGGGATATGTTAACTCTTGAACTCAAAGCGACATGGAAGTAGGACATCCTTGATTTGCACTAGGACAAATATTTTTTTTTTTTTTTCCAGCAATTTAGACAGAGACAATTGTTATGAATTTGACCTCCATAATGCAATATAACCTCTATAAATTAATACCTTTGGACCATATAAATTTTATTAATTAATCGACAATTTATTTAGCCCCTGTTTGATGGGTCTTTTATTAAACTCTTTTTTCAACATACTCATTTTCAATCATACGTTCACGCAATAAAATATCTGCATATAAAGTCAAAAAAACTCTCCATTCTTTAACCATACATTCTCCAAAAACTCCCTATTCAAAACACCATTTTTGCCAAATAATGGTCAACAAACAGGGGCTTACTAATTTATAGATTACAATTCAACGAACATAAATTTATTAATTTATAGAGTACAATTCAACGATCATACATTTAATCAACTAAGTATTCATTGTTTTTACCCATCTAATCAACTGAATATGAATTAATGCACTAAATACACATTCAATTAACCAAAATAAATAAATTCATTGTAATTATGTACTCAATAATATTCATAGTAATTGTGTTAATTTAATTAAATGTAAAGTTACAATGGCTTCCCATCAAAAAGGTGTTCATAAATCAACCATTACAGATGGGATGCATAAAGCATTATGGGAGTATAGTAAAGAGCATCTCACATGCTCGAAAAAAGAATGGCAACAATGGGTTTCTGAAATATTCTACTTTAAAATTAGTCAAGGTACAATATCAAATACAGTCAAACGATCATCAAAGTATCTTTTATTTGACTTAGAAAAAGGTTGTCATGCTAAACGGCACAAACCATGAAAATTTGTAGATATGAAGGTTATTTATGAGTGATTTCTTCAATATCAAGATCATGTAAATATAACATGAGAGCTAATCTTGAAAAGGCAAGAGGGAATATGAAAATATTAAACCTTGAAGGGACTTCAAAGTTTATTTTTTCTTAAGGTTGTCTTGAGAAGTTCCAGTTAAGACCTATTAAGTCATTTCATCGTTTTGGGGGAAAAAAATGACGCACAAGAAATGGAGAAGAAATTCAAGTCCATAAGGAAAAAAATAGATCAGTTCACCTTGAAAGATATTTTCAATATGGATTAATCAGGATTGTTTTATAGGTTATAACCTTACACTCTATTGCAAAAAAGCAACTAGAAGGAAAAAAGCAAGATAAGGAAATGCTTATGATTGTTGTTTGTTGTTGTAATGAGAATGGTTGGAAAAATTCCTCTATATATCATCGGAAGTATGCAAAACCACATTGCTTCAAGAATGTAAGCATGAACAACTTGAATTGCAATACCATTCCAACAAAAGATCGTGGATGATTGGGGTGCTTTTAGAGGAATATATTTGGTGGCTTGACAAAATGGAGAAAATTCTCTTGGTGATAGATAATTGTCCAGCCCATCTAAAAAATAATGGACTACAAAATGTTGAGCTATTTTTTTGCCATCCAAAATGACATAAAAAATCCAACAATGTGATGCAGGGATAGTAAGAGCTTACAAGATGTATTATTGTAGACGACCAGAGAATTTCTGAGGGCTATGAACCGGGGCAAACCAATCCAGAAAAAAATATATGTTTAGGATGCAATCAATTTTGTATTCTCAACTTGGACAATAAATGTTCAGGCAAAGACAATAGCCTACTTCAATGGGTACATTTTTGTTCCTTGCCTTCTTTTCCTCTTTAAATGTCACCCGATACCATAAAGGCTCCATATGATACCTTTAGTGTTCCCTAATAAACTTATTTAGTGCAAGTTCAGACCATATGCCTTTGACATTCATAATAACCTAACAAACCTAGATCATTTGCAATGTCATATGGAGGTTGCCTCTTGCCCCTGACTTTGAACCTTAACTCTCCATGTAAGGGAAAAAAAGGTTAAGAAAAAGAAATCTAGATTGCTAATAATTTTAAAATCAAGACATTTCAAATAGTGGAAAGAAGAAAACCCATAGCAGCAAAATGTTTCTAACACTTTCTAACAAGGACCTCTCCTACATATATATGCGGCATAAAATTCTTCAATCTATAAAACTAAGCAAATCATGCATATACACGAAAGAGTTGATCATGAGTAATTATCAAGTACGGTAAATGGGGATTGTTGGTTAAAAGAGAAACGGAAAGAAAATAATAAAGAGAGAAATCACAAGTTTATGCGGTTCGGAAAAATTGCCCACTTCAATGGAAGAGGAAGAAGCAATTCACTAATCAAATCTTCAATATAAAAACATTTATTACTCTCGCAATCTCTCTTCTCTTCCACTCATTTTAGTTAGTCGTGTTTGTCTATCTTGAATTCTCCAATGTTCACAATCTTTTATAAGAAGACTTCATTATACCCTTTTTGGTAAGTTCCCATCCTTCTGTACATTTTCTTTCAATTACTTTTTTCCACCAAGATTTTCATCGTTTCCTTCTTTTGGATTTTCAATTACTGTAATAAAAAAGAAATACGAATGATGTTCCAACAGGATTTCAGGATGAAGATTCAAAGATGCAATTCCAATTTCCAACAGTTTCAATTGGCTTTAGTTCAATCAGTTCATCCATCAAACGGATACTATGCATCTCACTAAAAAATCTATCTATGCAGGAAAAAGTGGCAACGACCGTAGCCTCGTAGGAATAAAGAAACATGATTATGGACAGGGGAAAAATGGCAAACCTGACCGCAGTAGGTGATAACAACATAAGGATCACTGCTATATGTGTCACGAACAGCAAGATTGATGCCTCTGCGAACCCGAATTCTTAGAAGACCCAAAACATCATCCATTTTCCGAAAGTATGAATTGGAAAAATTTGATCCGCAGGACTTGTATCCAGAGTCGTACGTTGTGGAGAATTATTAGCGGGGCAGTGACGTAAATTTACTACACGTCACTTTTAGAAATCTTTGTTGCACGTGCCATTTGTTATTTGTTTGGGTCTTTTTGTGTGGTAGCTACTTGGGAATGAATTGTACTCGCTATAGTGGTTTTAATTCATTTATTTCTCGTGCCATAAAAGGATGGACGGTTGATAGAGGTGCAAAAATGGATCAAGAGCACGATCTCCAGTAATGTGGGCCATGTTGGGCTTGATATTGAGGAAATTACACTGCACCATT
>CAIGRO010163206.1:0-26798 GCA_903798355.1 Fraxinus baroniana | reverse complement strand
CATATCAGCCACTCCAGATTTCATGAACTCCCAATAACTTTCTTCCAGGGGCATCCTCCAAAGTTTTTCCCCGCTTACCTCTGAGGCTGCAAATACCTCTTTTGCCAGGTCATCACTAGGTGTAAAAACGCCTGATTTTGTATATCAAGAATAAATCAGTGGAAGTATCTTCACAAGGAATCTCCACGTTCAGAACATTTTGAGAAATTTAAATTATGAAAAAAGCCAAAAACTATTGGGCCGGAGGTGGTTCTCGAATAATATAGGACAAAACAAAGATTTATTATCTCATACCAGCAATAGAGGGTCCAAGAGCAACAACACAAGCCCCAGTCAATGTGGCCAAATCAATGATCTGCAAAAGATTAAAAGGACATTACATATGTTTTATCTTTCACTTGGGATTTTTAGTCACCGGTCTCATTCCAAAACAGTGAACAATTGATAGGTTTTTAATATGCGTATCATCTATCTCGTGCCTTTTAGGTTCTCATTCCCGATATCGAAATACATGAAGAAATGATAAAAGAATAAAACCCATAAAAGTGGTGCTTTCCAAAAATAGAGATGTAAAGAAAAGGCACTAAGGGTACCTTCTCCACTCCTTGATTGCAAGCATATACCAAAGCATCTGCAAGTGTAAGTCTTCCTTCAGCATCAGTATTGTTTACCTAAAGAATGATCGATGCGAAAAATTGGGAATAGTAACTTATCATGTGGTATAAACTCATCAATATAAAAGAAGGCACGTTGAGATAGACCAAGCTTTTGAAAGTGGGTGATTAAGTATATCGTGAACTTAAGTGGGTCCCATAAATTTAAGTTCGTCGTTCGAAAATAAGGGAAAGGCTTCCTTCAAATGAAAGGTGAGAACCTAATTGGACAACCTTCTGAGGAAACCGCCACAGTTATTCTGGGATGGAGGGATAGTGAAACATATTTGAAGATAAAAGTTTTCTTTTAAACTTGTGTCTGAGTAAGGTCACATGGGCATCCAGTGTCATGCCAATTGACATTGTTAAAGCAAGGTAACCAAAGAGCCAAAGAACCATATGGAAGACTAAAAGCATGTTAACTAAGCTTGAAAAATGAAAGTAAAAGATACATTTAGCCTCTAAACATGTTTGAATAACCTACTCTTTCTTACTTATAGATTAAAGAAGTTACCTTTCTGGAAGTAACTCTTACCCTCAGTGACAAAAAAATACTTATTTGCAACTTACACCAATAAAAAGAATTATTTATTTTGAAAATTTATTCATTCAGTAAACCTTTTAAGCACAGCCAAGTGTGCTCTAAATGATCAAAGTAAAAACCAAGCCATGTAAAAAAATAAAGCAAATTGCTGTCCGGTATGTCATTCTGCAGTTAATTATAGTTACATCGCCAAACTATTATAGAAGACAGGTTATGACAGAACTTAACAATGCAATCTGGAAAACTAATAGTAGCATAATAAGCTCAGGTTGAATCCTCAGTATGTATTAAATACAGGTGCTAGCACAAAATTCATTAAAGTCTCAAACTTGAGATATCCAAACAAAAGAGAAATCTTCGTTCTAGAATATTTTTTATTGATAAAATGTGGTAAAAATATTCTTTGTGACATAGTGTTATCATGCACAATGAATCATTCTTGAGTATTTGAACACCAAATGAAGATGTATAACATCTTCTCCAGGTATTTAAAGATTTGTTGAACACACATGACAACACTTGTGTCACTAAAAAAAATCATATATGAGCAATTCAATATGTTCACAATAATGAATTTAAGTGCAAGGACAATTATAAATGGAGTAAAGAGATCCTAAATTTCTATCTTTTGTACTCTGTGAAATTTTCATGAAGAGGAGGAATTGTAAATGAGAAACATAGCAGAAAAGGAAAGGGACGTGCTTTAAATAAGATGTAAGAGCATAGAAATTTATATGCAAAGTAGACATTGACTGGGTAACATGTAAGAGCTCCTGACAGATGACAATGTGGCACAACAATATGAAACTGAATGTTAGAACTTCAAATTCTATCTGCATAGTGAAACCAAATCCAGATTCATTCTGTAGATAGATCTAATTTCAGTTGTAAGGATAAAAAAACTGTTTGTCAAAAGTATACTGAGGAGAAAGATTTCGTTATTATTTTTTTGGGATCAAGAGAAAGAATGTTCGAAAGAAAATATGCAGACAATCCAAACCTTATCAAAACCAAATCCAGACTCAATACAGATACATCTAATACGAGTTGTGAGAATAAAAATTGTGTAAAAGAATAAATTGAAAAGAAAGATTATGCATAAAGGTTTAACCTTTGCAATGAGAGCGTGAACATTTAAAATTAAATATTCATAAAATTAACAATGAATTAAAGAGACAGGATTATCCTATAGAAAAATGAAGAAATTACCTCAATTGTCTTTCCATTTGATGCTGTAACAATATCTCCGGGCCTCATGCCTGTTCCACTTATCATATTCTCACAAGCTGCAACAATGAAATGAACCTGCATAAATATCATTTGCTATCAGGTTTTCAATCAATCTCTAAATGATTTAACTGAAATGTGATTTATAAATATTTTCAATTAACATAAAAGATAATAAGGAGACTGTAATCATGAAAATGAATCAAGTAAACGAAACAGCACGATGTCCTTGAAACAGTAACAAGGAAAAGAAATGAGTCACCTCTACTCCAGTTGGCTTGATTTGACCAAGAGCCTTTGCTGCACCCAATACGGCTGCTGAACCTCCCATGTCAAATTTCATGTGCTCAATGGAACAACCTGGTCCTGTCTTGATATTATAGCCACCACTGAAACATCAAGAAGAAAATTGAAGATTTTGCACTGCTGAGAAGCCCATGAAACACGGCGACAATATCCCATTTCAACCATATTTCTAGACAGAGTCTCTTTAAAATGTAAGTTTACATATTTATTCACCTGTCAAACGTCAACCCCTTTCCAACTAGGGCCAGCTTGGTTTTGACTTCTCCACCTGGAGGCCTGTAACATAAGTGTATGAAATGCGGAGGATTAGCAGATGCTGCTGCAACACCAAGATAAGAACCCATTTTTAATTCTTTGCACTGCTCTACATCCAAGATTGTTGCAGAAAGAACATCACTGTGCTCAGAAGCAATCCTTTTGGCCTCTTCTGCTAGTACTCCTGACATATCAAGTAACCAAGATATGAAGAAATATACAATTTAAAAGGTCACAGAAAATGAGATTCCCACCTTACACGAGAAAATTTCCAAAATAATCACTCTTTGATAGGTAATGGCAAAGTAATAGCAAACAGAAATAGGATTACCAACCAGGTGTGAGTACATTAGCAGGTGCATTTACTAGCTCTTTTCCAAAAATTATCCCAGAACAAACATCTTCCGCATTCTTGAGTTTTTTTTCTATCTCAGGTCCAGTGCCAAGACCAAGAATATCCACGGATTTGAGAGTCCCTCTTTTTGACTCAGACTTGAATCTATTGTCTTCATAAGTCCCCAATACAGATCCTTAGGCATTTGGAACATTCCCCCAAAATTAATTTTATGAATTAGCAACAAACTAACGTTGCAGGTCAAATGAGAAGGAATCTAGAAAAAGTACCAGTAGCTATTGCTGAAGCAAGGTGTAGCTTTGATTCAGTAGAAAGCTCTGCGGAAGAAGCAAGTATGATTGCAACATTACTTGCCTGAGCAGACTTAGCTGCTGCAGCAACTGCCTCACCAAGACTGCGATATGCAATAGTTGCTGATGTCGCTGATCCAAGGCCAATTAAACATACCTTTTTCAAGTTAAGATTGGGAAGCCTAAGAACTGTTGATTGTCCAGCCTTTGCAGTAAAATCCTCCTCAGATGATGCTTCAGACAACAAACCTCCTAATTGTGAATCTAGTTTTTGCAGGATTAAATTCTTGAACTTTGAATTCTCATCTTTGATCATGTCCGCCTCAGTTGTGCCTACTGCAAGTATGTCTCCTTTCCATTCTAACAAATCAATCTCTTTTGCCGCAAATGAGATCTTCAATCATTCAATAATACATGTCAAATTTAGTGATGCTGCAATTAATCCCCGAAAAATATTTAACAAAGAAAGCTGTACTTAGACATACAAACACATACCTATATATAAGTTTATGTAAGCACATGTAGGCAAATGCATATATATATATAACAGAAACTGACATGCACCTTTCACTTGCTGAAGGATGCGTACAAACGGAAACAGATCATTCTTAGAAATGTGCAAAGGGATTGAAACGTGGAACATATAAGACATAGATACCTCCAAGAAAAATTATAATAACAGCCCAGCTGAAATATTCAACTTCTTGCAGAATGTATCTCAAAAAAATTGATGAAACGTTAAAAACAATTACTCCTCCTCATCAAATCCCCACAGTCTTGATGGACATTTAGGAACCCAATAATATAAACATCACACACAAGCTTCAATTCAAATAAATAAATCAAGATTCAAAAACTCGGGACTGCATTTATGTGAACAAAGATACACCTATAAATCTTAGTCGGTTCACTACAGGGAGCCTTTGATCTCTTCATAAATCCTGTTTGTAATGAACTCTCACGATAATCTTAATCTTAAGCAAAACAAATACTATCAAAGCAATATATACGAAAAGTATTCAGTTACACGGTTTCTTAACAGTAAAAGAATACCTTTGGGTGGTCGATTTGGTTTGGTCGTGTGAGGCCAAGAGTGGCATTGGCAATTGAGTGAGCCATTCGCTTTGCCCTTCGGGAAGAGAAGTGTAAGACTGCAGAAGATAAATCCCAGATGGGGCCAAACGGCAAATTCCTGAAAATCTAGGGACAATAGCGTTAGTAACAAGAAAGAAGTTGAAGTTTGTAGACCTCTAATGCCAGCAATTTGTAACGTGTAATTGTTGTCTGTATTTATAGATGCACATACACGTCGCAGCAATTAAAAAAGTGTTCGTCAGGGTGAGGTGTAATGGAGCAACCCCTATCATTAATTATTAACGAGGAAAAAAGGTTAAGTTCTGTTTGACCATAATTGTGTTTTATGTTATGTAAATAAAATCTCAATAGTTGACGAGTAATTGAAAGAAAGAAGCGAAAATTGATGAAAATACACGAAATACAAAGTTTGATGACCAAATTGGTGCTAAATCGGAAGAAATGTTACTTCATGATGTAAGAAGGAATAGCACTGATAGTATTGAGGTGGATAAATTAAATATTCAAGTGACAGAAAAACTACTTCCACCAACTTCAGTTAAGGAAGTGCATAGTTTTCTCAGTCATGTAGGATTCTACAGGAGGTTTATCAATGATTTCTCTAAAATCATCAAACCATTATATAGTTTACTTGAAAATGATACACGATTTAACTTTTTTGAAGAGTGTTTGACATCTTTCAACACTTTGAAAGAAAAGTTAATTTCAACACCAGTTATAGCTGCACTAGACTAGGGACTGCCATTTGAGTCGATGTGCAACGCTAGAGACTCTGCAATAAGGTCAGTACTTGGTCAAAGAAAGGATATAATTCTCCATGTCATCTACTATGCGAGCAAAACTTTGATAGAGGCACAACTAAAATATGCAAACTAGGAAAAGGAGTTGCTAGCCATTGCGTTTGCTTCGATAAGTCCAGATCATATCTCACGTGACATAAAGTAATTGTCTACGCATATTGTGCACTTTTCCTTCAAGAGTTTGACTTGGAGATTCGAGACAACAAATGCAGTGAAAATGTAGTAGCAGACCACCTTTCGAGGTTTGAATAGGCAGAACATGGGGATGAGGGCGATATAAAGAATTATTTCCCAAATGAGCGTATATTTGCAGTTGAATGTGGGTCATGGTATGCAGGCATAATGAATTACTTGGGTTGTAATGTGTTTTCACCTGAGATAACACGTCACCAAAGGAAGTTCTTTTCAGATTTGAAATACCATTATTGGAAGGATCTCATATTATACAAAAGGGGTGCTGATTAGATCATTCAAAGATGTGTTCCAAATGAGGAAATCCCTCAAATTTTGGAGTGTTGTCACTCTTCAGCTTACATGGGGCATTTTGGGTCTTCGAAGATAGGGATGAAGTTCTACAATTGGGATTCTATTGGCCCTCACTGTTTAAGGATGCTCATGAATATGTGAAACATTGTGATCAATGCTAATGTACTTAGACTATCTTCAAAAGGTATGAGATGCCTTTGAATTCAATGCTAGAAGTGAAACTCTTCGATGTTTGGGGAATAGATTTTATGGGACCATTTCCATCCTCTTACAACAATTAGTACATACTGGTGGTAGTTAACTATGTATCGAAATGGGTAGAAGCAGTAGCAGCACCAACTAATGATGCTAGAGTGGTTGTTATTTTTTTGAAGAAAAACATATTCTTATGCTTTGGCACCCATGTAACCACTATTAGTGATGGGGGTAAATACTTGTGCAACAGGCTTTTGGAATCAGTGTTGGCAAAATATAGGGTAAAACATTAGGTTGCTACACTTTATCATCTCCAAACAAGTGTCAGGTTGAAGTGTCAAATAGAGAGCTGAAGAGAATACTGGAGATGACAGTGAATGGCTCGAGAACTCATTGGTCAGAAAGCTTGATAATGCATTGTGGGCATACGGACTGCTTACAAAACACCAATAGGCATGTCACCATATCGACTTATGTTTGGGAAAGCTTGTCACTTTCCAGTGGAGTTGAAACACTGAATATATTGTGCAATAAAGTAGCTGAACATGGACATGACATCAGCTAGAGAAAAGATGATGCTACATCTGAATGAATTAGATGAATTCTGGATTGATGCTTTTGAGAATGCAAAACTTATAAGGATAGGACAAAGAAACTGCATGATAAATACATCCAGAGGCATGAGTTCACTCTGGTCAGAAAGTACTCTAGTTCAATTCTAGGTTGAAACTTTTTCTGGGAAAATGCACTCTAGATGGTCTGAACCATACACAATTGTTGGAGTAGTTGAGGCGACTCATGAGACAAAGGCACTTTCAATGTAAATGGGCAGCGTTTGAAAGCATATTTGGTTGACCATTTTGATAAAGAAAAGTCATTCACCTAACTTCACACTCCGAAATGATCAAGTTACCAAATCTAACTAAAGACTATAAATTAAGAACTTATTGGGAGGCAACCCAATTTTCTAACCATTTTATTTATTTTGCTTCCCGTATTGCATTGCAGATACTGTCATTTTTTATTTATAGATGCATTAGTTATATGCACATTTAAATTCAGTTTAGGGTTCATCTTCATCGTTGACGCTTAACCTAGTTAAATGAAAACATTAATTGAGTCAAAACAAGTTTTCTTTTTATTCTATTGATAGTTTTCTTCCCCTTTTGATAAGTGACATCAGGAGGAGTTTATCAAAGTACAAGTTGCGTTAAATTGACAAATAGCTCCTCATACATTCGATCGAAAAATTTGGGGAGTGCATTCTTCCATTTTTTCCCTCCCACTTATATTCCTACTTATACTTATGACATTGAGGATAAAGTCAATCTTAAGTTTGAGGGTAGAGAATTTTTTTTAAGTTTTTACCTTGAGTGCATTTTTGAGTGTTTGCTTTTGTTTTGTTTTTGTTTTTGTTATTGCGTATATAATAGGAAAAAAAATTAAGTTGTAAATTTTCAAAAAATATTTTCTTGTTTTAGGTTGTGTATTTGTGTGGGTTGGATATTCTAGCCAGCAACGATAATTAAATTTGAGATTTGATGTTATTTTATGAACCGTGAATAAGTTACATACTTAAGTTGATTGATTTATAGCCTTGCAGAACTTGATATTATATGCGCAATAGAATTGAGTTTTACGTCATGATGTAATAAGTTGATTCATATGCTGGATAGATTGATAGATTTATATAGATATATATACCTAAAGCTATTTTAAATTAATGATCCTTAGACCAAATTTAGAATAGTTTGGGAGTGATTTTATTGTTGTAGGAAGATACGAATGTGAATGAGGATTCCTTGTTTGAAAAACTTATGCGTAGATTGTCTTAGATTAATGGGATAAAAAACTTGAAATTCGGTTTGCTTAATTAGGTGTTTGATAAGGGACATTTTACTAATTAAGGCATAAATTTTTGAAATTTGAAACTTCTCTTTGAAGCATTTTCGACTCAAGTTTTTAAGCCTGTAAGAGTGTTGAAAACTTTGTGTCCTAAAATCATTTGATTTAGGAGTTATCGACCTAAAACATGTTACACAAGTCACCTAAAAAGTAAAATGAGATAATGTAAAAAAAAAATAGAAACTTTGAAAAAAGCAATTGCATGAAACAGAAGATACATCAAATGCCCTAGTTAAGTCCCAAACACTTATTTGAGAAGACTTGACTTTTGATGAGAGATTATTCCTAATCTAGTCCTAGAGGTCGAAGCAATCAAATAATTGGAAAATCATTGTTTGTTGATGTGTTGACTTGCAACTAGTGATGTTTATCTAAACTAGAGAGGTTGAAGATAATAATGAAAAATTAAACCTTATATTGCATGCTGGAAAAAGAGTAAAAAGAATAAGTTGGTATGTGTGAAACATACGAGAGATGAAATGATATATTTGATCATATGGGGTCAGGAATTGAAGTAACTTGTAAATTCATGATTGTCTACTCAGTTCTTCACACACGTGTCAGTTTTGCATTGGAATAGTGGATATTGGTTTAGTATTGTGACTTTGAAACAGTTTGTAGATTTAATATGTGACTTCAAATCTTGAGGTAAAATTTAGTTTGTCTAACAAAATATTTTTGCATGCTTGCGCTCTTGTTATTATTTAGGTTATAGTTTTGTTTGAGAATAAACAAATGTTTAAGTTTGTGGTGTTTAATAAAAATATTTTATATATTTATTCGATGTCTAAAATGTCGATATTTGATATTTCTTTTGATAAAATATGTCATAAATTGTTGTATTTTATATTATATAGGTAAAACTCAATGGTTGAACGATAAATTGAAAGAAAGAAGCAAAAAATGGTGAAAATGGCTAAATCCAAAGTTTGAGAATCAAATTGTAAATATTCAATAGTTGATTCGGACGACAAGATGTTACTCTGAAGATTTTTAGGAGACGATTAAATGGAATTAAAACTAAAAAAAATGGAATATGATCAAAATTAATTTCCAATCGCACAAATTATATTCTAATTTTTTAGCCGAATATTCATACCAATTTTTCCACAGTAAACATTCGAAATGGAAAGGTTATATTTCTAGCAAATTTTTATCCATTTGAGTTATATTTCCAACGTAGTTTGAATCGTCTCAATCGGATATCGATAGAGAATGTTATGACTAAAATACTAATTGATGTGCAGAGACAAAAACATGCGCACACGAAGGCAACTTTCATTTTTCAATTGGAACTATTTTGGAAATCAATTTAGACATGATTTTCAACCAATTTTCAATTCCTACAAATATCTAACAAAAAAATATATACGAGAGACCTCTCATATACATATCATACTCCAATATTCATCGATTATTATTATTATCAAAAGAGGATAATTTATAATTTTTTTTAGAGAAAATTGAAGGGGACTTGCGAGAATTCAACCAAGTGAATATTTAGANAATCAATTTAGACATGATTTTCAACCAATTTTCAATTCCTACAAATATCTAACAAAAAAATATATACGAGAGACCTCTCATATACATATCATACTCCAATATTCATCGATTATTATTATTATCAAAAGAGGATAATTTATAATTTTTTTTAGAGAAAATTGAAGGGGACTTGCGAGAATTCAACCAAGTGAATATTTAGACTTGATTTTTGGGCAAAGAAGAAAAGGCGCAAGTGGAGATTCATCAAAAAACCATTGAAAATATTCAAGATTTGAATATTCATTTTCATCTTCTCAATTTATCAAAAATTTGGGTTATATATTTTCACTTAAATATAATTTTTTATAATTTCGATATGTTATGCTAGATTTATACATTGTAAGGAAGGATGAGATGAACTCTAGTTGTAATATTTTTAGTTTTTTATTAATTATTTTGACTTTCATTGATTTGATTTGTGGATATTTATTATTTTTCTATCATCACTTTCAATTGTTTGATCATTAATTGAATTGTTATTGAATTTTATTATTATCAAGAAAGATAAAAGGATTAAGCATAATATAATAAATATTGTAATATTTGATAGATGATAAAGATATACCTCTATACTTTATATGATTTCAATAGGCATTCTAAGACTTGTTAATGCATTTATCATGTATACATATTTCATCGAGAGATAAAAATGTCACATGAGAGAAATAAATTAGATCGTTATCGAGAGAAACTTTTAATTAAATTAGGAACATTGACGAATATGAATGATTTCAAATTGTTACTTTAATTGTTACACTAAAAATGGAATAATAAGATAATTCAACATCTTAGCAATGTATCTCAAATATTTGAAAAACACATTTACTTATTTTCATTAGTTTAATTGATTATTTATGGATTAGTATAGAAAAAATCACAAAATTTGTTTGTTACTCAATTAAAATTGTAATTAATTTTAATTCGATCAAACACATAGTTCTCGTAGATTCGACATTCTAGTTACTTGAACACGATCTCGTACACTTGCAGGTTTTTAAACTATCATTGCACATATACCAAAACTTTTTCCTTACTTTTTAATTACACATACTCTAAAAAAATCACTATTCAAAACTCCATTATACCCAAATAATGATTGTCAACATGGGCTTAAAAGGAAATTTTGAGATCAAAAGTTATTTTTGAACTCATTTAATTAATTTTATAAAAATAATTATTTTAGTTAGAAGAATTCTTTAAAGAAGTCGGCTTAATATGACTTTCCCTAAAAATTATTTAGAAATTAGTTTTCAAACATTACATAAAGTAATTTTCTCATCAAACTTTTTTATAAGAAACAAAAATTATACCAAACATATCCTAACATGTTTTGTATTCCAAATTGAAATGTACTGGGGAAGGTAGAGTGGACAGCAATTTGGTCCACCAACATAATAATGCATATGGCATATTATGATAATTTAAGTTTTTTTCCTTTTCTAAAAAATTAAAATATACGTATTGCCTCGAACTACTCTAATACAAAAGGAATTTTGAAGTCTCGCTCACTATATACAGCATGAAGCCAGCATTTTCAAGATTAAAAATATTATCTGATTATAATTTTCAATATTCTACATGTTTTATCTAAATATTTATTGGTTATTCTATTTTAATATTTAAAGGGCAGTAGTTCTCTATTCAAAAATAATGGCAGCTGAGTCGGCACTGTTTGATGCTCCAACTTGATAGATATCCTGTTATGGTACCAATCATGCTCATTCATGGATTTTTTATTTTTTATTTTTTTTAATGACTATTTGAAATATAAATGTTGAGATTTTTATTTCCCATTAGTATAATAATTAATAATGTCTCAATTAGTGGGTTTTATTTCATTTATACAACCAGAGGTCACATATGACAAAATACATCTCAACGTGTCCCCATTCAACGTAGAAAACATGTCGCTTATGGTTGATATGTTGGACTAAATAAAACTTCCACTCATAAGTAAATATGTTATGCCGACTAAGAAGTGCATCTTCATAGCTCATTCGGTAGGTTTAACACACGCATCTTTCATCCTCTCTGCAATCGACACATATAGTTGCACGTTGCATTGGCAAAGAAACCCATCCTTTGTCAAAGGCGATATGAAATGAATTTGAAGGACCTTTCTCTAAAAACTTAAACTTCAAGGTGATTTTAACATGATGTCAAATCCGCACACAAAGTTCAAATCTCGCAACCAACTATTTGTGAAATTTTGCTCAAAATCAACCTTCGATAAAAGGACACCTGATTCATTTGATCCACACTAATGTACAAAGTTAACCAAATCAGTTTAACACACTACCACAATAACCAACCTATGCCAAATTACCGATACTAAAGCTAAAATAAGTAGAAAATACAAGAAAAAATAAAGAGCAAAGAATCAAATAAGATTATTTGAAGTTACATGCTTCCATTAAGAGAGTTGCATCATAATAACTCTTCCAGTGGTGTCTACCCCACTTTGAAGCGCACATTCGGTTTCAACTAGGCTTTATTTCAAATCCATGCTCACCAGGGTTTGTTCAGATCCCACTGTTTTCCCCCGTCCAGATTCAATGCCTAAACTTTCAATAGATTTCTTATTAGTTATGCTTCACTTTCATTGATTTGCACAGAACCCGGAGATGCAGAAGCAACTAGAGGATCACTGGTTGGGCCACGAGTTTTCTTTGGAACCGGCATTTCATGATCATGTACTCCTGTGTATGACACTATTACAGCACTTGAACTATCTGTAGCCCTCTCAATGTGCTTTCGAACGGGACATCCAGCTGATGTACATCTGTAGTAGTTCCTGAAATTCACTCAACAGAGGTTACTACATAAGATAGAGCTTGCAGTAGAAATAATTTGGATAATATACTTCCAAAAATTTAAATAATAAATTAACACATTATGATTTAAAGTGAAAGGTTCAGAATAGAGAGGAGGATTTGAACTGATCCATTCATCGTGTACTTTTACAACCCGCAAAGTACCAAAGGATCCTCCAATTTATGATCAAGTCTGTAGTTAAGGTCACTGACATGATGGAAGTCTTCAACCTCATGTTTTAATAGGCTTGTGAATTTGCCAGATATCTGCAGTTGACATTCACCTTTTGCTTTACATTCTAAGATTCGCATAGTGTGTACAATTTTGAGCATGTCTTGAACGTAGTGAAATGGATTAAACTCGGTGCACAGGACAAGATATGAACTATTACAACGGAAATTCCCATTTTCTTATTATGTCAGAAAGAGAGCAGGAACAACATGTCTAGGATAGAGGTAGTGATGTGATTGTAGAAAGGCAGCCATCTAAAGTTCTAAACCAGATAACCCCACGTCCAAAGAGAGGCTTTTTCTTTCTGATTTTATTTAATTTGCATCTATCTGTCTACAGTTGTAAACCAGGTGAGCTATAATTGAATTAAGAATTTAATGTCAGAGAGTTACATATGCGCACTTCGTCTTATAAGGTGAATGCTACCTAAAAAGGTTATACATGGGATTCCGCAGCATTAATTAGACAGCTATCTGTATTAATGATTTATCCCTAAGTACTGTTCAAATATCTAAGTTGGGAGCCCATGTCTAGAAATCTACTCTATTGCGCCTTCTCTAATAAACAGAACCTGCAATCTAGAGTCACAGAGTTGTATGCAATTTTGTCAAAATACAATCTAGTTATTTTACTATGGATCAAGGTTGGAGGGATCATTCAAACAGCTAAAGGAAGAAGGTATTCCAGATATCAGAGAAACTTATGTATTATTCACAAGTAAATAAACGAAAGTATACAAAGATTTCAACTGTGCAATTCAATGAAGTGAGTATTATTTAGAAATTGCATGGACTAAAAAGAGACTGTATCATACTAAAGGAAGCTCTAATTTTATTTTACTGTGAATCTCCATAAAAACTCATTGAATAGGGGAATTTCTCTAGAATACATGGATCGGAAGAATCAAGTTCGTTTCGAAAAAGAAATCATGCTTCTTTTAGAGATGTGTATAAATCAAGAGCCAGCTTTTTTGGGGGATGAGTCCCCTTTAAATTCTACAAGAAACATTCAGTGCCTCTTGTCCTTTAATAATCTCTCTCCCTCACTTTAATCTTCTTTTCACTTTAGTTCAATTTTCTACATTATACTGTTATATATGCAAATACTTACCGATACAAACTATTGAGTTAATTGAGGGCCCAAAATGTTATCTGACTTTTAGTCATTTTTCATGTCTAGTAACCAGGTGATGTGTATATAACTAACAGATTTTGGTACCATTGTTGACCAGTTGTGCTCAAAAAGACTTGCTACCACAGATGATCTCACATGTACTTGAGTAGGTCTATGAATGTGCGTTTTTTTCTTTTCCCCCCCTTTTTTTTTGGGCAGGGGTGCCAAGTGTGAAATGTAATTATTTATGTTTACCCTCATGCAAATCAGGTTCATAATAATTTCCAATTTGAAAAATCACTTTAATTACGAAAAATTAGAAAAAGAAAGAATTATTATGCGATTTCAGGTTGACATGCAGAGGGAACAGAGACAGAAACTATCAGAAATGCAGTCTATAATGAAGTTTCTCATAGTTCTCAAAAACTGGGCAGTTAGGGAAAAAATAATGAAATAAATCTAATAGAAACTGGGAATTCACCTTGGATGATGGTTCCCTTTCACCATCTTCTGTCCATACTTGCGCCACCTGTAGCCATCTCCTGATATCCCCACATCACCAGCCTCCTCAACAACAGTTTTGGGTTTCTTTCCAGGTTTGGCGATTGTTAACATATCACCGGTGACACTTTTCTTCTGCCTAGCAATTCAAAGGGTGAAATAGTATCAGATATATTTGCTAGCAAACTATCAGCAGGAAATGAAACATAGGTAACATAACTTGAAAGGCAATGGCTGTCACTTAATCAGCAACTTGCCTTTTTTTAAGTTCAAGTTCATCAACATGTTCTTCCTTAGTACTAATTTCCACGGTCTCGTCAGAATTAGTTGCATCCTGTCGCTTTGTCTCAGGTATCTGAGCCATCTCCATTGAAGGTTTTTCCAAAGAGGAATCATTAATAGCTCTTAGTGGACGAGCTTCATTGTCACTCTCATTGGCCGGCATGACTGATAACGTGTGCCTACTTTCCCTGGTGCAGTTTACCTTTTGAGGCGGATCATGATTGTGATGACTTCTATAAACAATCTCAATGACATTGCCAAACTGATCGCAACACTCAATCTTCTTGGCATAACATTCAGAGAATGTACATCTGTAATAGCTCCGAGAACCTTCAGGACTCTTTACTTGCTTTTGACCATATTTCCGCCAATTGTACCCATCAGTAGAAGTCTTCAGCTTAGGTGCTGATAGCAGTTTCGGGTTTGAAGAATTCTGCCTGTCCTGTTCTGCCAGGCATGAGTTGTTTCCGTTCTCTATAGATGATGATTTTCTTTCTTGTAAAACTGAACTTGAACCTGGTGAAATGTTTTGTGAAGCAGAAGTTGGGGAGAGATTCAACTTGGACGGACAATCAGAAACCTTTATCTGATTGTGTGTCCCAACATGGGGAGATTGACCAGTAGTACCAATTAAAGGTTCCTCAAGGGTGACTCTTACTTGATCCTGAGGTAATTAAGAATAGGAGGATGAAATTATGTAATCAAATCTACTGTATATCATCAATGATGTGCAGTGTGCCTCTGTTAAATATAAGAAATAAAAGTTGAACACACATTAAGTCAACGACAGACATGCTTTATGTATAAACAAAAAGTAAGCATAAGTTTTCATCAGCCATTCCGTCAAGTGGGTGAAAGATTTTTAAAAGCCAAGATGTGCATGATAACATGAATTAATGAAGCCAGTTGTTGTTGCAGAAACAGTGCTTCCAGAATACATAAATGCATAGATAAATTATCCATTCACTTCAGAATAACAGGTCTGATTAATATAAAAATTGCAATTCAAGCAAAGGCACTTCCAAACACTGTCATTAGCCACTACTTTTTATGCAATATAAATAAATGAGATCTTTATCTAGTTAGAGACGTTACAACAGTTCCAGCATCAGAAAGTGCGATTCATACATATGCCAATTAAAGAAACGCCCTTCAAGACTAGAGGGACTGGAACGTCCCAGAAACAGACGTCTACTATAAGAAATAAAACTACTCAGATGCTGTCATTTAGCCACAACTTTTTTTATAATATAAATAAAATGAGATCTTTATCTAGTTAGCAATAAAACCTTACAACATTGTCAGTATCAGAAAGTCCGATCATACAGATGCCAATTAAAGAAAGGCACTTCCAGACTAGAGGGAATGAAACTTCCCAGAAACAGTCGTCTAGCCACATTCTTTTTTTTTAAGAAAAGATTAAAATGAAAGATTGATCTAGTTAGCCATCCAACTTTACAGCCATTTAAGTATCAAAAGCTCTGATTAATATGTCAAATGGCAGTTAATGGAATGCCCTTCCAGACTAGAGCAAATGAAAATATCCAGAAACAGTCCTTTCGCCTCAACTTTTTGTATATTTAAAATAGAGCTTAATCTAGTTAGCCATCAGGAGCTTGGTGAGCCATATTCCCTACAATACAACCGACTAACAAAACCATGAAACCTGTATTCAACCAACATATACTTTGCGAACTCATTCAAACTCTATATGGTAAGGGGAAAAAATGAGGGAATATAAGTCTCTAAATATGAAGATAAGTAAAGAACAAACACAGAATTCTAGCAATAGCAGTATAATAGGTACAGAATTCTCATAATGAAAGCTGAAACACATGTTAACCATTCAAATAGAAAAAGAAGACATCCAATATGCAATACTAACAGATTAGCTCATCGATTATTCATGCATGTAAAATAAATTCTCATTCTTCATTCTTATGCAATCCACTTCCACATAGCTTATTTATTTTATCTTTTTATGTCAAATTAATCTAATCAAGAGTCTATATCAATAAATGAATTCAACTCACTTTCAAGAGAAAATATTTGCGAAAAGAACAATTGCAATCCAATAAATTTTATCGTATGAAAAATCCAGAAATCAAATTTAATCTGAAATTATTCGAAAAAAGGACCACGCAACTTGCTGCTAACCTTTAATTCATCATCCGAGACTAGCGGTTGCAGAGAATATTCCACCGGCACCTCTGCCAACAAAAATTCATCGGTCACCAAGCTTTACTCTAACGTACACAAATGCACACGAAAATTTTATCGGAAAAATTCAGTTAAAAATTATAAATAAAATGCACCGATTATGAAAGGAGGAATCAGAGGTACCGGAGAGATGCTCAGATGAGAAACTAAAATTGGATTTGAAATCACTCTCCGACAATTGAGCGGACGGAAGAACTTCAAATTTAGAATCTTTTGATTCTTCTGCTACTCCAATTGAAGTGCTCTGAACTGGAAAATAACTAGTTTCTCGACTCTTTTCATCATCTTTCCCAATTTTTTCTTGTGGCTTCAAGTTTTCCATCTCCGTCCCTTCCAGAGTTTTTGAGGCCTGTTCATTCATTTCCGTGGCCAGATTCCCACACACACTCCAGAGTGTAAGTGCGTATTTTGTGACGAAGGAGAAGAAGAAGAGGAAAGACATCGTAAAAGCTTCCCCTTTCTTTATCGAACCGTCCATGTAAAATGACAAAATTAGGCCTTATTGAGATATTATTTACGGAGAATGAAGGAGGATAATGAATGGACAAAGGTTGTAAATTGTCATTTTAAAGTTGGGAGTTGGCGAGTGGCGTGGAGTTAGGATTTTTGGAGTGGAAAGTATGGGAAATTTGATTACAATTAAAATTATGCGATTCGGGAATTTATTCCGGGTTTGGATTTTTGTGCGGGTTTCTGGGCCAGTTGTTTTGACTAGTGTTGAATCTGGTTCTTGTACTAATGTTACAATAATACCCTTAGGCCGGCAAAATAATTACACTAAACAAAACGGGAAAATTGGCATTGCAGGAGAGAGGGAAAATATGAATTATTTTTTAGGGGTTATATTATCACTACAATTTTTATTTGATACATCATATTTTAATTATAGTTAAGTTTATCTATCTTTACTCATTGTAGTAAGTATTTTTTAAATTTTTTTCGTCGAATTCTTATCCCCAACCTTTTATTATTAGTACGTTTCATCCTTAAGGATGATTTATATAAAAAAAAATATTTACATGCTTTAAAACGGGGGAAAAATATTTTTCCCACTTTTATTTATTTATTTTTTAAATATGATGAAAATAAGTTATTTTACGCCTCTTTAACGAACTTTTGGATATAAAACTATTATTAAATACAAAATGTGTTAACTAATGAGAAATTTGGGGATAATAATTTCATGAAAAATCATTAAGAACATAAATACTATAATGATGAAAGATTAAGAATCTTAAGTGCAATTAAAATATTATGCAAGAAATAAAATTTGTGATATGAATATAATTACATTTTTTATCTTCGCTTTTAATATTCTTAATTTTCCAAGTACCAAATAGATTTAGGGCTTGTTAGACATAATTTATTTAAAAATTATTTTTTCGACTCTAATCTTTCATTAAATGAGAAAGTGGAGAGAGGCAACGAAGTAGAAAGGAAAAAGGGTAACTCAAATTGTTACACTTATAAATCACGTGACATGTTCAGACGAAGGGGTTCTTATACATGCATGAATAATTGATTGAACCTTAATTAAACAATTACATATTGGCTTGGGTTTGAGCCCATTTCATTAGACCCATTTGACCTCATTTATATGTGTGTGTGTGGTGTGAGTGAGTTTCATTCGCAATAAAGTATGTTTTATAACCCTAATCAAATCTCATCTCCTGTCTCTTGCACTCATTTTCTCTCTTGTCTGGTCATTGATTCGATCGTTGGAGTGCAACCGATCGTCAAATTCTTTTCTCAATCGTTGGCATTTGCCACCTAGCTGGGTGTTTCAGTATATAGTGATGTCTACGTAAAAAGGATGCGGTCGAGATGTTGTTGGCGCATTTTTCGAGGTTAATGAACGGTTAAAAAGTACAACCCTTTTTCTCTAAACATGCAACCATGAACATCTTGTCTCCATCATATTAAATGTTGAACCAATGGACAAAAGCAAGAACCATGCGGTGAAGTTTCTCAGTAGGTTGCGGGTGGCAATGACTAAAGTAACGACAATTTTCATAGTTTTAAACACCTTACGACAGCCTCAATGGAAAGGCCGAATGCTACAACAGCCTCAAGTTAGGCCGAAAGTTGCAACATTTCATGAAACAAGTTGCCCACAAATCTATAATCCAATTATTACAGCAACGTGTTTTATAGATTGTTGATGAACTAGTGAATGAATAGTAAATGTTCATGACAATATTTTATTACGATCGATATGTATGCCATGTTATTTATATTTTCATTTCATTATTGACAACGTATCATCTGTTATGATACATGATATACTCTCTGCATGGTCATTCGTGGAGAAGTTTAATTTAATGTTATTCACGCTATCGTCATTAGTATTTGGAGGGGTCAAATAGATCTTAGTTTACTTTGTATATGTACAATGGAGATATTATGTTATATTGTAGGTTGATTTAGTCCATATTACAGAAAAGATGCTACTGAATTTTTGACAAATTATATACAATATCTATCTTTGAAGGCAATTTGTAAGCTTTTACTTATTCAGACTTACACAAATAATTTTGAGGCAGTTCATAAGTCTTCATATACTAGAGTGATTTATATTCTCAGGGTCATTCGTAAGCCCTCACACATTTGAGATCGATTCATATTTTCAGGGCAATTTATAAGCCCTCATTTATTGGATATACTCATATTTTTAGGTAATTTGTAAGATTTCGCTTACTTGACAACTTATATTTCGAAATACGACTCGCACATGAATGTACAACTCAAACTTGTGAACTATTATTATGCTTATAAATTACGTTACAAGCTCAGACGGAGGAGTCCTATATATGCCGACATAGGATGTGTCGGCACGACTATTCAACTAATTGGACATATTTAATTAAACAATTGCATCTTCGCTTGGATTTTGGCCCATTTCATTAGCATCCACTTGGTCTATTTACATTTTCCTATACATATATGAGTTTCATTCAAGATATGCTTTTTAATCATAACCAAACATTTTCTCTTGTTTCTTGTACTCATTTTCTCCTTCGTCCTGCCGTTGACTTGATTATCGGAGTGCAAACGATCGTCGAACCTTTTTCTCGACCGACGGCATTTGCCTCCTAACGTATTGTTCCAATGTGCAGGTGAATTCTACATGGGGGGGCGGGGGGGAGTGATCGGAATTCTGTTGATGCATTTTTTGAGGACAACCCAAATCCTTCTTAATTGAGCCACATTTTTGGAGGTTGCTTATTTTATTGTCATTAATACATATTTATTCTCTATTTTCTTCTCTCTTCAAGTAGAGCTGTAATATCAAAACTACAATTAGGGTGCTGGTTAATTTCATCGATGGCCACTGTACTTTCATTCAAGTTTCAATTAAGTCATCGTACTTTTATTTGTGTCTACTAAATCATTACGCCTATGTTTGGCCATCCTTTTTTTTTTTCAAAAACTCATTTTCAACTACACATTCTCCCATAATAATTTTATATATAAATCAATTTTTTCCTTTATTTTTTAATCACACATTCTCCAACAAAACACTATTCAAAAATACATTTTGACCTCAAAATGGGACTCAAACATGGGTATTTAAACTATAAACTATAATAATATTTTAATGGTTTTCAAGTTTAAGGAGTAAAAAAGTTATTTAATTAGATAGATTGTGAATTGGGGTATAGAAATCGACCAATGTAGTAGTTGCCACAATTTAAAGTGTTGAGTTGGCATAACATATTAGTAATTGATAGCCACATTAGCGGTGTGACGTCTACACCCACGTCATCAACAATTTCTTTTTCTTTTTACTTGTAATTTTTTTCACTTTATTGCATAAGGACACAGAAAGATGGATTAAGAGACCAAATTACATGAAAACATCAAGTGTTCTTTGCCATTCTCGTACGGGACCATATGTCCATACTTTTTACATTTTTTTTCTTCTTTAAAGAAAAAGGTCATTATTGTGCATCATATGCTATGATATTGTAGGTGAATTTGGTGACACGATGAATTGAACATGATTAGACAATGTCTTTCTCTTTTAATTATATATAGCGTTGTCCAGTGTTCAACATATTAGGCATGCTTTACAGTAACTAAAGCACTTCTCAAGAACTAACTATAATATCGCCGCAAGAACTTCATGAGCTTATCCAATTGGGAAATGAAAACCAACTGCATTTAGTCTCGAATTCCCCCTATACGTGCAGAGCTGATTGAACGTTATAATCTTTTTGAAGTCAATTAGAACAAATGTCAAATGCCTCATTATCAAACTAGCTTAAGCAGATATTAAATATCACGATAAATAGCGTGAACCATCACATTTAAAAACTTAAGTAAAAGGGATCAAACGTATTCATTTTTCTTGTTAACATGATGTCACTTCATGGCATGATATATATTATTTAAACAAATGAATGTCATGTGCGCAATGCATGTTGACAAATAACTAAACTCATTTAAACTTTTAAGTTATTAGGGAAAGTCGTGTATTCACTCTCTATCAAATGATACCGCTTGAGACTTTTTCGAATATATATTAACAAATCAAGCTCTAAAATATATCTTTGTGTGTGTGTGTGTGTGAATTTGCTGTATAGAGTTGAAATGATCAGTTCATAGTTGATTTTCATGGTTTCTAGATTCTTAAATCTCGATTTTTGTCAATTGAAATAGTCGATTTTAATTGTTTTGCTTGTAACAGAAATGCCCGTATGGCTGTGCATATTACCACCTCAACCTCATCATAGATATAATATTTTTCTAATATTAATGCCTAAGGATTATGAAACTCCAATTGCAATATGTTCTCTACTTTAGTGTCATTTCCGTCAATTTCATTTGCTCGGAATATGGTGGAAGGGTTTGCGAAGAACATAAAGTTCATCACTCGACATGATCAAAGTATACTAATATTTAGAAAATTACCATAAATCCTACATTTTACATACCAATTTCAAAAATTAGTTGTTTTTATTTTTCTTTCAATAATCAGGTATAAATATTATTTCAAAAATCAATCTGTCTCTCTCTCTCTCCAAAAGTAGCTCTGGCAGTCGTCTTCTCCCGACTTAATCTCTCTCTCTCTCTCTACTCTCCCTTTGTACAAAAATTGACGCTGCTAATCATCTCCACCACCACTTGTTATAGCCATCACTTCCACCTCGCCCCCGATCGAATATCTAAGCTCAACTATGGCGATGGGCCCAATCTTCTAACCCAAAGCGATAATGTCTTTATCCCTCACCTCCTCCCTAAACTACCGCTTCCAACTACTCTCCATCACGAACACCTTCATATCTTGAAATATGTCATAAAAAATAATAGTTGATGGTGGTATGGTGGATATTGTGGTGGTGGGTTGTGATGTGCAGATCTGCATGGTAGTGATGGTGGTGGTAAGGTGGTAACGACATTTAGCTATAGCTATGCATGGTGGTTTAATTTGTTGCGTACAGTTCCTTGTGATGGTAGTGCAGTGGTGGTGATGGTAAGGTGATAGCAACATTTGGATGGTAACGATGGTGGTAAAGTGGGGTGGAATGAAGAGCGATTGTGATCAAATATTTGGATAATTGTGAATAATAACAAGGGTAATTAATGATCAATAAATAGTATGTGACCTCAAAAAATGTGTGATTTGCAACTAAATTTGTAATTGTGATCCACAATCTCGTTATTGTATGAAATCTAAAATCAAGGTGGTGCCGACGATATAACATTGTGTTACACAATTATGGTGATGGTGGGGCCGGTGGTCCATGTTCCTTTTAACGATGCCAATGGATTGTAACAAGATACATTAAGGATGGTAAGGTGGTTCGTCGATAGGGTTTGCAACTATGGCGTGTAACAATGTTTGTTACAATGGTGGCGAAGAAAACTATAGTATAACAATGAATGTTATAAATGGTGGTGATGAAGATGGCCGTAGTGGCGACAAAAATATGCCATAAAATGTGTTAAAACTTGCAAGTGATGGCGATGACGATGAAAATATGTGGTGAAATGTTTATAACATAATTCAACAAAAAATAAACCGTATTACAGAATTTAATGTATTAAAATTATAAAAATATAAATAAATGAGAAAAATAAATGTTTGATAGTATATTTGAAATTAGTAAACTTTTGCCATGCATTTGTGAATTATTCCCTTATTAATTTATATCTAAAAGTTCAATTATCCAATCTCAATCCAAGACTAATTCACATATAATATCAATCCCCAATTCAGATCAAGAGCCTGTTTGGTTTGGATTTTACAATACTACAGTAAATCAATTCTCATTTTTCAACCACACATTCTTCAATAAAATAATATTTTACATCACATCAACACTTTTTTCTTCTTTTTCAACCACACATTTCCCATCATATCACTATTCAAAATCAATTCTTCCTTCAAAAAATCTAAACCAAACAAGCTCCAAATCATATTCATTTTACTTTTCCCAACTCAGTCCAATCAGATGGCTAGTGACTGGAAATAGGCAGCCCAAATATACCAAAATATGCAATTTCATTGATTTCTTTTCTCTTAATTTTGCTATCAAATGTGACTAATTAATTTCCTTTTGGACAAATTCTAACTAATATGGTCCATTTTTTTTTTAATTTACATGCCTTCTGATATATTTGCATTGAGAAGGTTGATGACGAGAGAGGTGAGTTCTACTAGGTCCAAGAGTAATCACGAGATCGAGGTATTAAGATTAAAAAGGTCAACACGGTTAAATTTGGGATTCCATCTTAAAATGTCAACCTTCTTAAGAGGAATAGTCCGAACTTTTATAAATTACTTTATATTTTCATCTTTATTCGATGTAAAATTTTATCCCTTAACATACCCCGCAAGATGGTGACTCGCTTAAGCATACCAATCTTGAAATCCGTGTGCTCAATTTTTTTGAGTCTTAATTAGATCAGTAGCTCCGTGTACTCAATTTTTTTTAGCCTTAATCAGACTGAGTTGCTCGTTGGAGTTTAATAGGTTCTAATACCATGTTAAGATTTGAAGTTCCATCTTAAAAGGTTAACCTTCTTAAAATGAGTAGCTCAAATTCTTATAAATTGATCTATATTTTCATTTTTATTCGATATTGAATTTTATCTCTTAACAAACACAATGTCACAAGCTAAATCTTCCTTACCATACCATCTAATTATATTCAGTACAGTAATGTTATTCATCCACACTGGGGTTACACCCCAGTCTAGGTGGTGTTAATGTGGGATTAAAAGATATGTGAACCTTTCATTTAATCTATCTTTAAAACCATCTAAATTGGGGTTGTAACTCCAGCGGGGATGAATAACATTATTCTATTCGAGTAATGTTATTCATCTTCATTGGAGTTACAATCACAATCTATGTAATGTTAATGTGAGATTAAATAATATGTGAAATTAAATAAATCATTTAATTTATCATTTAAAGCCACCTAGATTGAAGTTGTAACCCCAATAGAGATAAATATCATTACTTGCGAAACATGTGTATTTAGTCAATTAGTCCACTATCAAATTTTAAAAGTCAAATCCAATTTTATTGTAAAAATAAAGATTTAACTAATAATGATGATTTTCCCAAATCAATAATAAAAATAAAAGTTTCACAAACTTTATCTTCGCATGGTAAAAATTATTACAGGCAGTGAATACTGGATATTTCCTCATGGCCATTATAAACCCCCATCCCCAGAACCAGAAGGGCACAATAATTCATTCACCACTGATAAGATTCACCTTCAAGATTATGCCATAAAATAATTACTTTTTTTTGCTGTGATTCATCATTCCACCAAATGATGCATGATAATTAAATTAAATAATCAGAATTAAGTAACTTCAGTTTTAAGTTGTTTCAGTCAAAGTGCTCATTATGTGGGTAATTAAAGTGGCATTATTTTATTTTAGGGTAAAGATTTCTGGTTAGTGCTAATTATTTCATTCAAGAAGATATCTGGTTGATGGACAAAGAGTAATTTTGAGGTTGGGCGTGCCTAAAGACTGCTTTTAATGCGATTAAGGCATGTTTGGAAAGATGTGTTGGACAATATTACTCTATATCATACTAATTTGTCTTATTCCATATTGCGTACCAAACATTCCCTTAAAGATTTAAAGTATATCGACCTAGTTGTACATACTTGAAAATTTTTAAACGGGTAAGGCGGCCAAGGTTTAACAGCTTCCCTGGTGGAACAAATTTAGGCATTTGGGATTTTTTATTTTTTTTTTTCCTTCTTAATTTTGTCAACTTTTGTGAGAGCTCGCCTCTTTTTCGAGAGGTTGAACTAGCCCGACTCGATAAAAATGTGGATCGTACACAGATCGCCCGCGCAATCGCCATAACTAAGCACGTCTCACTTTATGTTTCTATCCGCAGCCTATATTTATGGCAAATCTCTCAAACCTTGAGAAACTTGTAAGCATATTTCATACGGATTCCTGGAAGAGTTTCAGTTTTTTTCTTATCAACAATCAAAAGCATCAATCCTTCTGCACAACCAAACACATAAAATATGTAAATAAATAAATAAAATAAAATATGACATTAAACACAGTTTGAAAGCCATAATTAAGTCCATAATGTTATAATTATAACTAGTGAGATTGTCATAATTACTTGAGATTTTTCAAGAAAATGGTCATGTGGAGTCATACTTTGATGAGGTAAGCACACAGTTCTAGCTGGGGGCGGACACAGAAGTTTAAAGTTAGAGGCACAATCGAATTCACAAAAAAGTTGGGAGAAATTGAGAGAAATTTTACAATTAAAAATTTACGTCCAAAAAAATCATACCCCATATAATTTTGCATCCGAAAATTTACATGAGATATGACTTTTCCGGATGTAAAATTTCGAAATTTTTTGATATCATATTCCATATAAAACTTCCTAATAAAATGATGAAAATTACATTGAGAAATTTGTATTGTAAAAATAATAAATGTTAATGAAATAATGCGAATTATACATCTTTCTTTAAAACGACGTTTAACGTATTTTTAACTGTTTTCGATATCCTGTGTAATTTTGCATCCGAAAATTTACATGAGATATGACTTTTTCGAATATAAAATTTTGAAATTTTTTGATGTCATATTCCATATAAAATTTCCTAATAAAATGATGAAAATTATATTGAAAAATTTGTATCGTAAAAATAACAAACGTTAATAAAATAATTGATTTTTTTTTTTAAAAAAAAAGCAAGTTAGACTCCTTTCTTTAAGATCAACGTTTGACGCATCTTTAACTATTTTCGTTATTTATTTGAACTATTCGATATGCCTATAATGTAGTTCTCGAAATAAGTTTTGAAATGACATAAGAAATTTGTAATTTCGATTGACGTACGATCATCAGATAATTTTTAAAGTTAGCATGTTATCAAAATTTTTGAAATACTAATTTTGAACGGCCTACTTTGATAAGTCGTAACATTTGCTACGATTGATCGTTTCGTACGCCATTAACAACGTAGAAAACTACACTGTTAGCATTTCGAAATGATATTAAGAATGTAATATTTCGATTTCGTTTCACATCCCATAATGATTTCGAAAATTGAAACAAAAATATAGAATATTTAACGGTGAAAAAAAATTGGAAGCGAAGTTGGGGGGGGGGGGAGGTGCCCCCCTAGGCCACCCCCTAGGTCCGCCCATGGTTCTAGCATCCACCTAGATTTGCAAAGTATACATTTGTGTCTCTATACGTTTGGCACATTCAAGTCAGACAAATCACTTCAAGAAAATTATTCAGAAAAATGTTCAAAAGCAACTTTTTAATTTTCAAAACTGCTTTTTAACTTTTCAAAAATCTTACCAAACTAGCTTTTAATATATTTCAAGAGCATTCTTTTGTAGTTCCTACGCTAAAGTAGAGGGAAAAGAAGAAGTGTTAAAACTTGAAGTACGATCTTAAAAGGTCGATTTATTAAGAAAAGTAGTTTAAAATTTTATATGTTCATCTATCGGATTTAT